>PVJX010044960.1:0-12941 GCA_004027295.1 Dolichotis patagonum | reverse complement strand
GGTTGCACCAGTCTACACTCCCACCAACAGTACAGAAGCATTCCTTTTTCCCCACAGCCTCTCCAGCACTTGTTGTTGGTAGTTTTTTCTATCCTGGCCATTCTTTCTGGGGTGAGATGGAATCTCAGTGTGGTTTTAATTTGCGTTTCTCTCATGACTAATGATGATGAATATTTTTTCATGCATTTATTTGCCATTTATATTTCTTCATCTGAGAACTGTGTATTCATTTCAGATGCCCATTTTTGGATTGAGTCTTTGAATTTCGAGCATCTGATTTTTTTAATTCTTTATAAGTTCTAGACAGAAGTCCTTTGTCTTAGGGACTGTCCATGAAGATTTTTTCCCAATTTGTGGGGTTTTTTTTCACTCTGCTGGAAATCTCTTTTGACATGCAGAAACTCTTTAATAAGATGTGGTCCCAGTTATTGATTCTGGAAAGTATTTCCCATGTAGTTTGATTCTTGTTCATGAATTCTCTTCCTACCCCTATATCTTTGAGATTGTACCACTTTTCTTCCAGCAGTTTTAGTGTTTTTGTTTTAATATTTAAATCTTTGATCCATTTAGATTTTAGTTTAGTACATGGTGATAGGCATGGGTCTAGTTTTAGTCTTCTGCATATGGAGAGCCAGTTTTTCCAGCACCCTTTGTTAAAGAGACTGTCATTCTTCCAGCAGGCATGTTTGGCCCCTTTATCAAAGATAAGGTGGTTGAGTGATTTTGTGGTTGTGGTTGTATCTTCCAATCTATTCCACTGATCTTCAGGTCTGTTTTTATTCCAGTACCATGTTGATTTTATTACTGTAGCTTTGTAGTATAATTTCAAGTCAGGGATTCTGATGCCTCCTGCCTTGTCTTTGTTGCTTAGAATTGCCTTTGCTATTCTAGGTCTCTTCTGGTTCCAGGTGAATTTTAGGAGTGATTTCTCTAGATCTATGAGTTATGTTAGTGGTATTTTGATGGGGATTGCATTGAATCTGTATATTAATTTTGGGAGAATGGCCATTTTCACAATGTTTGTTCTTCTTATCCATGAACAGGGGATGTCTTTCCATTTCCTGAGGTCCTCTTTGATTACAAAAGGAAAACATTAAAATTTGCTAACTTCTATGTATTCAAAGAAAACATTTTGAGAATGAAAAAGCCAGTGTTGAAGATATATTTTTAGGAAATTAGTAAGAATTTAGATAACCTGGGAAAAAATGAACAAGATTTTCTTTAAATGTTACATCCGCTTGGCCAATAAACATGAAAATGTGCTTAACACCAATTATCAGGAAAAATGTAAACTAAATGCACAGTGAAATATGTAATGCCAAAAACAAACATTGCTAACATTTGAAAGACAGGTAATACCAAGAATTGGTGAGTCTATAAGGTGACTGAGAACACATATATTGCTCTTGGAGGTTAAGTTGATACAACCACACTGAGAAACCAGAAGGATACACCAAATTTACTAGTGCAGATTCGAGATGGAAATTAGTATCTTCCAAAGACATTGGTACAAGTATTTCCAAAAGTCAATCATTAAAATTTCCATAAAAATATTGTATAAAGTAGCCATATCAAAAAAATAGCTTGAATATCCTCAAACTGTAGAATGGAAGAATAAATTGTGACATATTCATTTGTAACAGGAAAAATATAGTAATGATTACTATCTAAGTATGAGGAAGTAGAATATCATACCCAGGTGCTCAAGCTAGTGGTTCTACCAAGCAACCTGGAATTTCTACTGATTTTGTCTCTGTTGTCTATAAATAGACCAATCAAACATTTTCCTCAATACATGTAAGCAAAAACATATTTAAAGTTGTTTCCTATATTGGTGGTGAACTAAATTTTTTTCTTCCTTCAGAAGAAGCAGTTACTCAAAATTGCTTTTAATCTGAGCCTCTTTAGCAAACACAAAACAAAGCTCCTATCACCAGAGAAATGCCAGGAAGCACATACCAGATGCAGGCCAGACAAAAACAAAAACAATTGTCTCTCAGTACAGGCAAACTTGGATCTCCTGGTCATGGGTTAGACAAGAACGCAGTAGGTTATCTGTCAGGTAAAAGAAATACCTCATGAAACTTGCACTGTAATTATGTATGTCCAGCTATCTTTTATTTCTAAGCAAGACAAAGTTGATTGAAACTTTTGTAATAGAACTCAAATTTAGCTGGTGGCTCTCAAAACACTATGCAATGGGAAATATACAGTAAGGAAAATAAAGGCACTACTTCACACACAACCAGATGGACAACAATCATAAACATAATATTGAGTAAAAGAAATCACATAGCACAGAATGCAAACTTTATAGAAAACTCAAGAACAGGTAAAACTGAGGTATACATGAGGAAAGTAGTAGGGCAGTAACTAAAAGGACACCTAAAACAGGTACTCTGGGTGCTGCCATTTTTTGTCTATTAATCTGGAATAGTTCCATGAGTGATTTGGGTGGTCATTTTATGGTATATTTTGTGCTATTGCTACCTTTCTGAATGTATGTTTTACTTCTATAAAAAGTATACTTTTAAAATGTGTTTTAAAAGGGACAGATATGACAAGGCAAATTGTTTGCATGTATATATTCTTTGGCATCAATTACAAGTGGTAGAGAATTGTAAATTAGAGATTAATCACTAGCAATTAGACACGAGAAACCATTTTCTAGGATCTAGTAGAAATTAACTTAAATGTTGAATGATAGCAGGATTTGGACAGGAAGAAGAGAGGGAGTATAAAATTCTTCAATTTGTTAATTTAAAAAAATTGATTTGTTCCATTACAAAAAAGACATAATCAAACATGATATGCATCACTCCTCTTAATATATAGAAATACAATTTCAGCATTATTTACAGTAATAAAAAAATTAGCAAAAACCCAATTATCTACCAAAAAGTGAATGGATAGAGAAATTCAATATGGCTGATTAAAGGAGGACTCACATTGGAGTTTCTCAGAGAAAATCAACTAAGAGCACAGGTAATTCAAAGAAAAGGAGGGACTTACATACTGCTACCTAAATTAATCTTAGATTAGAGAATTTCAGATCAAATAAAACATAGGCATATAACTTTAAAAAATTATAAACCAGCCCATAGGGATACCTGTCAGTTTCCTGCCAGCAGGATCAGGATTGGAGCAGGAATCACCATTCCCATGTAACAGCCCTCTGCCAAAAACAAGCAGAAAAGGAAATGAATGAAACAGGAGTGCAAAGGTGTGGCAAAGACAAACTCAATCCACACAGGATAGACATAGAATATAAAGCCCCATGTGTTTTTTGATTTCCTGCAAAAAGAGAATACTACAGCTTTGCACACACAATGCTGCATGACTGTTTTCTCCTGAAAGGGTGCCAAGTTGTTTTTTAAATTTTTTTTCTTTTTCTTTTTAGGTGGAACACCATAACCACTAACTGGAAGCTCTAGTAACAACAAGGTTAGGGACTGGCCACAGCACTAAAGATTACTAGTGAAACAACGCAACTCCTCTTGCTCTACGAGTGGTACAAGTAAGGGACTGGGACCATCCCATGGCACCAGGGATAAACACTTCACTGCCCTTGGACTAGCAACCTTTGTGCTGGGAAGTCAGCAACTCATCTCAATTGTAGCTTGCAGTACAGGTTGGGGAGTGTGATACAAGCACTTCCCCATCCTTTGAAAACAGTCAAGCCTCTTTGGGCTGTGAAGTCAGCAATACAGGCTTGTATTCACCAGCCCAGTAAGGGACAAAGAGGACAGAGCACAACAGGAGCAACCAGTGTGAAAGGAAACAGGTTTTGCAAGGTCCAGGAGGGGCCAACTGTGAATGGGACTGGAAGTCACCTCAGTCTACATCTGTTTGAGGATGCCAAGGCAACCAGGAGAGCAATCAGAGACAGACAGGCTAAGGAGTAATGGGAGGGCACTGCAGAAAGCTGCTGGCTAAAGACTGGTCACAGACCCCATGTCCAGAGGCTAAGATGAGTCCCACATTTAATCCAGCACAAATCTTATTGCATAATTGGTGGGACACTGATTTGGACACTACCACAGAACAGTGATCACCAGGAGAATGTTTGTTTGTGTGTATAATTTCTTTTATTGTCTGGTTGCTTCCTTATTTTGTTTGTGCTTTTGTTTTTTTTTTCTTTTTTTTTTTTACATTTATACATACATTTATGTTCTGTTCTATTTGCCCTCGTTATATCTCTCCTCAACTATCTCTCTTGACCTTAGAATATCTTCATGAGAGTGAACATTGTCCCTAACTTTTCTGATTCACTTCAATAATCTGCTTCCCCCTTCATTAGGTCTTTTCTTTCCTCTTCTACAGATTCCCAAAGCATGTGTGATCATCCTTTGTCCTCCAGCCTTTCTTCAAATATATTTATCTTCAACTCTCTCTGTTTTTTCTCTATACTTCTTAAATTTCCCCAGTACAGAGTAAAATTATTATACTGGGGGAAACATTGCATATAAGTTCTTGATTTATCTTGGGTTTTGTTATACAACTGTAGATCTTGCCCTGTGGTTAAAGATACCATATCAAGAGATACTACTTGTCTGTCAAATTCTAGGTTGTGTATGATGCTGCTGTTATTGCTAGTTGTAATACTTTAGCCAAGATGTCATTCTAGTTGTAGTTTATTGTTCTCCCTTCTATAACAATACTGTGACTGTCAGGGATTATTAATAATCACAATAGACCAGTGCCACCAAATAGATGGCAACATCTCATCCTCAATAAATTGGAAAGGTAGGATCTTGGAACAGACCAAAAAAACAAGAATGTCTTACACATAGAAGACATCTCTGAAGTACAGACATGTCTTACAGAGGCTTAAATATTTATTAGTGATAGTGTTTCCCACCATAAGAAATATATAGATATCAACACAGGGATAAAATAAAATGAAATAAAATAGAAAAAAACAAGATACCAAAGTAAAATCAATCCCAGACCTCTGCCCACTCAGAACAAGTCCAAGGGATAATAAGGGAGGAAACAATAGAGGCCACTATCTGAAATTTCTGATAATGATAGCATTTGAAAACAGGTGCATAAAAATATGAGATAGATAAAAAACAGATATCCAGAATATTAAAAGGTCCCTTCAAAATTGGCAAAAATCAAGCCAACAAAAGTGAAAACAGAATTTCAGACTTAGAAGACAGGATGGCAGGTAGCAACCACAAAAAGACAGATTTCTTTAAAATAACAAGTGATCATGGAAAACAAGACAATGGCTTCAACATGATGCAAAGAAGAATAAGACTGCTTTGAGTAAATGAAAAAACAGGAGCCAGAAAAAAATGATACAAAAAACTTGTTCATAGAAGTAATGGCAGAAAACTTTCAAAGTATGAAGAAAAAAAATTGACACAGAGATAAGTGAGGCATATAGAACTAAAGTTAGCCATGACCAAAATAAATCTACAAAAGGCATATAATAATATTCCAGAAATTGAGCACAAGAACAGAATATTAAAAGCTGTTAGAGGAAAGAAACAGAATCAGTTATAAAGGAACCCCCCCCTCAGAATTACAGCACATTTCTCAAACAAACCAAGGAAAGTTTGGAATGAAGTATTCCTATTCCAGAAAGAAAATAACTTCTAACTCAGATTGATGTATGTTGCTAAACTGTCTTCCAGAATTAATGGAGAAGTAACAGACTTCCATGACAAGGATAATTTAAAAAATCATGACCAGAAAACCAGTTCTACAATGCATTCTGAAAGATGTAGAGAGAGATAAAGATGTGCACAATTCCAAGAACACCAAAAGGAATAAGCCACCAGGCAGGGCAAGCAATCAAACAGAAGGGAAAGGCAAGGAATGAACATCCGAAGATAATATGGCAAAGATAAATCAATATATGTCAGTTTTAACTATCAATGTAAATACACTCAACTCACCAATCAAATGAAATAGACTGGCAGAATGAATCAAGAAACAAGACCCAACAACATACTGCATATAAGAAACACATTTAACTCTAAAATAAATTCATAAACTGAAAGTCCAAGGATGTAAAACAACACCCTATGCAACTAGAACCCAGAAAAAAACAGAAATAGCTATCAAGCCAAGGCAGACCAAAAGCGATAAAGAAAGTAATCACATTCTTTTTAAGGGAAAACTCCAAGAAGAGATTACAATCATAAATATGTATACACCAAATATGAGTACCCAACTATATCATACAAATATTAATGGACATGAAAAATCAAATAGGCAGTGACACAATTCTAATGAGAACTTTAACACTTCATTGTCACAACTAGATAGATCAGCTAGACAAAAAATCAATTTAAAAAATCAGATCTTAACCAACATTGTGAAAAAAAATGTACCTAATGGATGTCTACAGAGTGTTCCATCCAAGAACATCAAAATACACATTGTACTCAGTGGCACATGGGATGTTCTCAAATATAGACCACATACTAGCACATAGAACATTTGTAGGTAAATGCAAAGGAATTGAAATTAGTCCATGTATATTATCAGGCCATATTGCCATGAAATTGTAAATCAATGGCAAGAGAAACCACAAAAACTCCACACACACATGGAAATTAAATTATACCCTACTGAACCACAAATGAGTCCCAAACAAAATTAAAGAAGAAATTAAACAGTACCTACAACTAAATAATAATGCTGATGCAATATATTGGAACTGATGGGATGCAATGAAAGCAGTCTTAAGAGGGAAATTTATAGTGATGAATACCCATTACTTTAGAAGACAGAATGTGCACAAGTAAGAAACAGATTATTTAATCTCAAACTTCTAAAAAAACAAGAAGAAGTCAAGCCCAAAGCTCATAGGAGAGAGGAAATTATAAAGATCAGAGCAGAAATTAATGCAACTGACACTTAGAAAACACAGCAAAGAATCAATGAATTGAAGAACTGCTTCTTTAGAATTCAAAAATATTGGTAAACCCTTAGCCAAGTTATCCAAAAAGTAAAAAAGACTCAAATTCATGCAATTAGGAATGAAAATGATGAAATCACAACAGATCCTGCAGAAATCCCAAAGATTATCAATACCTTTTGAGAAACTTTAATTTGAGAAACTTTAATAAAATGGAAAATAGATGAAATGGGCAGATTTCTAGATGCACATGAACTAACATAGCAGGATCAAGAAGATGTAAAAGTTCTGGATAACCTAATATCAGTTAATAAAAGTGAAAATATGATTAAAAACCTACCAACAATGAAAATCTCCAATCCTGATGGATACACAACTGCATTCTATAAGACATTTAGAAAAAATTGAATACCTTTATTCCTCAAATACTTCAATGAAATAGAAAAGGAAGCAATACTGCCAAACTCATTCCTGGAAGCAAATATTAACCTTTAGCACATGGAAAACCAGTTTTTCCAGCACCATTTATTAAAGAGGCTATCTATCTTCCAGTGAATATGTTTGACTTCTTTGTCAAAGATAAGGTGGCTGAGAGTGTTTGGAGTTGTGCCTATATCTTCTTCCACATGCTGAAGACTTAAACTAAACCTATGTCTATTACCATGCAGTAAACTAAAATCAAAATGGATCAAATATCTAAATATTAAACTAGAGAAAGATCCAACCAAAAAAGAAAACTACATGCCAATCTGTCTCAGATTGCAAAGAGAACTACATGCCAATCTGTCTAGATGCAAAAATCCTCAAAAAAATATAGCAAACAGACTGCAGCAAGTTTTCAAGATTATACATCATGATAAAGTAGGATTCATTTTAGGTATGCTGGCTTGGTTCAACTTACGCAAATCAATAAATGTAATACACCATATCAACAAAGCAAAGGACAAAAATCACATGATCATCTCAATAGATGCAGAAAAAGCATTTGCAAAGCCTAGCACATATTCATGATAAAAGCCCTACAGAAAATTGCAATAATCTTTTTCTTGATCTGATAAAAAGCCTCTATGACAAACCAACAGCCGTCATCATACTAAATGGTCAAAAACTCAAAGCTTTCACTATAAAGTCAGGAGGAAGACAAGTATGTCCATTAACACCTCACTTATTCAATATAGATCTGAAACCATTAGCCACAGCAATTAGACATGAGAAAAAAAACACAAGAAATAAGGATAGGAAAGGAAGCAGTTAAATTATCATTATTTGGAGATGGCATGATACTCCACAGAGAAGACCCCAAAAACACCATCAAAAACTTTCAGATTTAATAAGCAAATTCAGTAGTATAGCTGGATACAAAGTCAGCACTTAAAAATCAATAACATTCCTGTACACAAAAAACACACTGACTGAGAGAGAAATTAGGGAAACCTAATTTCCCTAATAGCATCCAAAAAATATGAAATACTTAGGAATAAATCTAACAAAGGAAGTAAAAGACCTTTACACTGAAAAGTACTCTTTAAAAGGAGATCAAAGAGGATATCAGAAAATGGAAGGATATTCCTTGCTCATGGATAGGAAGAACCAACATAGTAAAAATAGTTATACTTCCAAAATTGTAACACAGATTTAATGTAAACTCAATCAAAATACCATTGGCATACCTCACAGAACTAGAGAAAACAATCTTAAAATGCATTTGGAAGCAGGACACCTAGAATAGCCATAATATTATAAAGGTAATGCATGGGACATCACAATCCCTGACTTGAAATTATACTACTAAGCTACTATGATAAAATCAGCTTGATAGTGGCAGAAAAACAGACCTGAGGATCAGCAGAATAAATTAGAAATTATAGACACAACTCTAAACATAATCAGCCACCTTATCTTTGACAAAGAAGCCATACATTTTCACTGAAAGACAGATAACCTCTTTAATAGATGGTGCTGGAAAAATTGGATTTCTACATGCTGAAGACTTAAACTAGACCCATGTCTATCACTGTGCACCAAACAAAAATCAAAATGGATGGAAGATCTAAATATTGGAACAAAAACACTAAATCTACAGGAAAAGAAAGTAAATAGAAATCTTGAAGACATAGCTGTAGGCAGAGATTTCATGAGCAAAATCCAGACTGTACAGAAGAATTAAAAACATCGTACCATAGTGATATATGAACAATGACCCACATTTTTAGCAGTACAATTTGTAACATCTAAAATATGGAAACAACCCACATGCTCATCAACTGAGGAATGGATAAAAAAGATGTGGTCTTTTTATACCGCCATAAAGAAGGATAAACTTGCGATTTTTATATATAAATGGGTGCTACCCCAGACCGTACTGGTAAGTGAAATAAATCAGACTCACATGTCTCCTTAGTGTGAGGAGGTGAAAGAGTAAATAAGGTCCAAAACACACAATAATTAATTACTATGAAATGGAATAAATTTTTCAATAGGAAAAAGAACCTAAGATGATTAACATACCTCATAGATCTAGAGAAATCACTCCTAAAATTCATCTGGAACCAGAAGAGACCTAGAATAGCAAAGGCAATTCTAAGCAACAAAGGCAAGGCAGGAGGCATCACAATCCCCAACTTGAAATTATACTGCAAAGCTACAGTAATAAAGTCAGTATGGTACTGGAATAAAAACAGACCAGAAGATCAGTGGAATAGATTGGAAGATACAACTGCAACCACAAAATCACTCAACCACCTTATCTTTGATAAAGGGGCCAAACATGCTTGTTGGAAGAATGACAGTCTCTTTAACAAATATGCTGGAAAAATTGGCTGTCCATATGCAGAAGACTAAAACTAGACCCTTGTCTATTACCATACACTAAACTAAAATCTAAATGGATCAAAGATCTAAATATTAAAACAGAAACACTAAAACTGCTGGAACACAAAGTAGGTAAAAATCTCAAAGATATAGGGGTAGGAAGAGAATTCATGAACAAAAACCAAACTACACAGGAAATACTTCCCAGAATCAATGACTGGGACCACATCTTATTAAAGAGTTTCTGCATGTCAAAAGAGGTTTCCAGCAGAGTGCAAAGAAGACCCACAAATTGTGAAAAAATCTTCATGGACAGTTCCTCAGACAAAGGACTTCTTTCTAGAAATTATAAAGAATTTTAAAAAATCAGACCCTCGAAATTCAAAGACCCAATCCAAAAATGGGCATCTGAAATGAATACACAGTTCTCAGATGAAGAAATAAGAATGGCAAATAAATACATGAAGAAATGTTCATCATCATTAGTCATGAGAGAAATGCAAATTAAAACCACACTGAGATTCCATCTCACTCCAGAAAGAATGGCCAGGATAGAAAACACTACCAACAACAAGTGTTGGACAGGCTGTGGGGAAAAAGGAACTCTTCTACACTGTTGGTGGGAGTGTAGACTGTTGCAACCACTGTGGAGGTCAGTCTGGAGATTTCTCAGAAAGCTGGGTTTGGAAGTTTCATTTGACCCAGCTATTCCACTTTTGGGCATGTTCCCAGAAGAACTGAAAACATCATACCACAGTGATGTATGTGCACCCATGTTTATAGCAGTACAATTTGTAATAGCCAGATCCTGGAAACAACCTAAGTGCCCATCAACTGAGGAATGGATGAAAAAGTTGTGGCATTTTTATATAATGGAGTACTACTCAGCTATGAAGAATGATCACATTGAGATATTTATAAATAAATGGACACGGCTTGAGACCATTCTCTTGAGAGAAATAAACCAAACTCACAAGTGTAAATACCATATAGTCTCCCTAGTATGAGAGTTGATAAGAGTATATAAGATTTTATGGTAAGCATGAGTCCCCATCTCATAGCTTTGAAGCCTTTCAATGTTTTAAATCATCAATTGGAATGGTTTTATTCTGTTTTGTTTGACTATATTATGCGTGATGATATGAACAGCTGTTTTGAAGAGAACAAAACATTATGACAGCTATTACTGATTTAATATCGTCCTTCTTAGAAGTCCTACCATGCTTCTATTCTTCTACTACCATTGGTTCTATCTATTACATCGTGTCTTATTGGGATTTGAATATGTGTGATAGTTTAAACAAAATTTTTCTATCAAAAATTAGATATTATAGTACCTATTGATCATTTTCTGTTATTCAGTTCAGAAAACCCTGTACTTCTTTCACTCTTTGTATGGCTTTATACTATTTTGTTATGTTTGATATTATTGTATTTGAAACTATGCTCAACTATAGCAGAGTAAGTGATATGGTGTTAGCTACTGTTGATGTCTGGTTGTTTTAATGTAAAGTACTGTGTTGCCTATGTTGTCCTGTTCTGATCTGCTCTGCACTGCCCTCTTTTGTTTTATTCTCTTTAAAATAAAATTAAAAAAAAAGAACCTACGATGATAAAAAGGGGAAAAGAAGTAATGGAAAAAAGAAAACACCGAAATACATGATAGTTGTACTAATAACTTCTCTTAGTTCATTCAAAAAAGGGTTTGTGCTAATATTGATTGGAAAATTTATTAACTGAAGTAACATCATACAATGTATTAACTATTATTATTCTATTTTTTAATGAAATTTTGTTTTACTTTTTCCCATAAAATTAAAAAATGAATAGATAAAATATGAATAAATAATGGAATAATAGAATTCAAATGCACATTACAATGTGAAAAAACTTAAAAAAACTATATTAGGTGAAATAAATCAGGCATAAAGAGATAAATATTATGATTCCATTTTTATGAGGTACCTATAATAGGCAAATTCAGAGACATGAAGTAAAAAGAAGTTACCAGAAACTGGGAAAAGATTAGTGTTAAAAAAAGAGGAGTCACTTATTAACATTCACAGAGCTACTGATAGGATGATGAAAACATTTTGGGAGTAGAAACATTTGTGAATGTGCTAATATCACTGAATTGAAAATTTAAAATGGTAAATTTTAAGTAGATAGATAGCACCACAGTTTTTTCAAAATAAAGTTTATTGAGAAGCAACTCACTTGTACTTTTTGGTGACAAACAAAAAACCGCATCAGTTATAAGAACAGTAAAATATAAAGTAGTGATAAATATCACCACAAAATTTGCAAGACCTATGTACAGAAAACTAGAAAACATTAAAAAGGAATCGATGCTTTCAAGAAATATATTTTTTAGGAGAAATACTCAAGTATAACAATTTTCCAAAAACTGATCTAATAATCTAATTCTAATGAAAATTCCAGGGTTTTTTTCCATTGGCAGGCTTTTAAAAAGCTGCTCCACCCTCTACTCTCCCAAAATAATCTTGAATTTGAAACAAAATTTGGGAAACATTGACAGGTATTTTTCCCATGTATATTAAGCACTTGTTGCTTTTTCTTCCATTTTTATCTTCCACAATCTCTTTCCCAGTAGTTTCTGTCTGTCTTTGAGAAGGTATGTGGCTTCCAGAATTAACTTCACCTCTTCTTCCTCGTATAAAATGTATATGTTTTAGACAAAGATTCACTAATCGTGGGGAACAATCCAAATATGGTCTTCAACTTACTTTTGTAAGATAGCCATATCCTTCATTTACATATTGTTTGTGCCTACTTTTTTGGTAGCCTAATTTTCTTAATTTATTAATGAGAAAAAAACATATTTAAAAACATTTTTACTAACTTGAAATGTGTAGAACTTTGAAATTATAAAAAGGTTAATTCAGATGGAAGAGAGGACAAATATGAAAGGAGAGGAAATGCTATGTGTAGGTGTAAATGTGTGAAAAATGGGGTGTTTGGCATTGAAAGAATAAGGTGCCAGGGAAAGTAAAATATGAAAGGAAGGGAACTGTCCTTAGGATGTTACAAGGCTGGTTTGCAAGCAACGGGCAGAGAGCAGAAAGCAACAACATCCTGTTAAATAAGCATAAACTGTCACTACATGTGTAAGGGAAATATTTAGCCAATTATTCTTTCTGGACCTCAGCAACTCCATTTATATTCACATAAATGATGTGTTTATTTTTAATATTCTTTTCTCTCTATTAACATACATCAGTGTTTTTTTTTT
>PVJX010044959.1:0-12953 GCA_004027295.1 Dolichotis patagonum | reverse complement strand
TTAGTGGTATTTTGATTGGGATGGCATTGAATCTGTATAGTAATTTTGGGAGAATGGCCATTTTTACAATGTTTGTCCTTCCTATCCATGAACAGGGTATGTCTTTCCATTTTCTGAGGTCCTCTTCGATTTCCTTTTTCAGGGTATTATAATTTTCCCTGTATAGCTCTTTTACTTCTTTCGTGAGATTAATTCCTAAATATTTCATTTTTTTAGATGCTAGTGTAAAGGGTGTAGTTTCTCTTATTGCTCTCTCAGTACTTTTGTTGTTAGTGTATAGAAATGCTATTGATTTTTGTGTATTGACTTTGTATCTGGCTACCTTGCTGAATTTGTTAATTATATTTAGGAGTCTTTCAGTAGAGTTTTGGGGGTCTTCTATGTAAAGTATCATGTTATCTGCAAATAATGATAATTTAACTTCCTCTTTTCCTATCTTTACTCCTTTTATTTCTCTTTCCTGTCTTATTGCTCTGGCTAGTATTTCCAGTACTATGTTAAATAGCAGTGGTGATAATGGACATCATTGTCTTGTGCCTGATTTTACGGTAAAGGCTTTCAGTTTTTGACCATTCAATATGATGTTAGCTGTTGGTTTGTCATAGATGGCCTTTACCATATTGAGATAGAGACCCTCTATTCCAATTCTCTGTCAGGTTCTTATCATGAATGAGTTTTCGACTTTATCAAAAGCTTTTTCTGCATCTATAGAGATGATCATGTGGTTCTTGCTTTTGGCTCTATTGATATGGTAGATTACATTTATTGTTTTGTGTGTGTTGAACAATCCCTGCATTCCTGGGATGAATCCTACTTGGTCATGGTGTATAATCTTCTTGATGATTTGCTGCATCCTGTTTGCCAATATTTTATTGAGAATTTTTGCATCTATGTTCATCAGGGAGATTGGCCTCTAGTTCTCTTTTTTCGTTGAGTCTTTCTCTGGTTTTGGTACTAGAGTGATATTTGCTTCCAGGAATGATTTAGCAGAATTGTTTCCCTTTCTATTTCATTGAAGAGTTTCAGGAGTGTTGGAGTTAAGTCTTCTTTATATTTTTGTAGAATTCTTCAGTGAATCCATCTGGGGCTGGACTCTTCTTTGTAGGCAAGGACTTAATTACATTTTCAATTTCAGTAATAGAAATTGGGTTCTTCAGCAGTTTTACATCTTCCTCATCCAGCTTTGGT
Organism: Dolichotis patagonum; assembly: GCA_004027295.1. NCBI lineage: Eukaryota > Metazoa > Chordata > Mammalia > Rodentia > Caviidae > Dolichotis > Dolichotis patagonum. The sequence goes on along the minus strand of PVJX010044959.1, from coordinate 11,765 downwards.
AGTTCATATGTATCTAGGAATGTGTCTATGTCTTCAGTGTTATCGAACCTCTGAGAGTAGAGTTTTTCAAAGTAGGTGTTGATGATCTTCTGTATTTCCACTGAGTCTGTAGTAATTTCACCTTTCTCATTTCTTATTGCATGAATTTGAGTTTTTTCTTTCCTTTTTTTAATGAGGTTGGCCAGGGGCTTATCAATTTTATTTATTCTTTCAAAGAACCAACTCTTTGATTCATTGATCCTTTGTACTGTTTTCTTAGTCTCTATTGCATTAATTTCTGCTCTAATCTTTAGAATTTCCTCCCTTCTTTAATCTTTGAGTTTGTCTTGCTCTTCTTTTTCTAGATGTTTGAGTTGTAGCATCAGGTTGTTTATTTGTGTTCGTTCAGTCTTCCTGATGTGGGAACTCAATGCAATAAATTTTCCTCTCATGACTGCTTTCATTGCATCCCACAAAATGCGGTAAGTTGTGTCTGTATTTTCATTGCCCTGTAAGTATTGTTTAATTTCTTCTTTAATTTCCTCTGTGACCCACTGATTGCTCAGGAGTGTATTATTCAGTTTCCATGTGTTTGTAAGTTTTTTGCAATTTCTTTTATCATTAATTTCTAGTTTCACAGCACTATAATCCGATAACATGCATGGGATAATTTCATTTTGAATAACCCAATTTCAACTATTGAAATTGAAAACATATAAAAAAAATTACCAACAAAGAAAAGCCCAGGTCCTGCTGGATTCACAGCTGAATTCCATAAGAAATTTAGAGAAGACTTGATGCCAGTACTCCTTAAACTCTTCAATGAATTTGAAAAGAAAGCAATCCTCCCTAAATCATTCCTGGAAGCAAGTATTTCTCTGATACAAAAACCAGAGAAAGACCCAACTAAAAAGGAGAACTATAGGCCAATCTCACTAATGAACATAAATGCAAATATCCTCAATAAAATAGTAGCAAATAGAATGCAGCAAATCATAAAGGACATTACACATCATGACCAAGTGGGGTTCATTCCAGGAATGCAAGGATGGTTTAACATATGCAAATCAATAAATATAATACACCACATCAACAGAGCCAAAAACCAAAACCAGATGACCATCTCAATAGATGCAGAAAAAACTTTTGATAAGGTCCAACACTTGTTCATGATAAAAACCCTTCAGAAACTCGGAGTACATGGTGTCTACCTGAACTTTATAAAGGCCATCTATGACAAACCAACAGCCAATATGATACTAAATAGATAAAAACTGTAAGCTTTCATTTTAAAATCAAGAACAAGACAAGGATATCCACTATCACCACTCCTATTCAATATAGTTCTGGAAACACCAACAAGGGCAACCAGACAAGAAAAAGAAATAAAAGAAATAAAGATAGGAAAGGAAGAAGTTAAATTATCACTATTTTTAGATGACATGATACTCTATATGGAAAACCCAAAAAAATTCCATTAAAAGATGACTAGAGGTAATAAAGAAATTCAGCAGTGTAACTGGATACAAAGTCAATGCTCAAAAATCAGTAGCATTCCTGTACACAAACAAGAACCTCACTGAGAGAGAAATTATGGAAATATCACCCCTCAAATTAACATCTAAAAACATGAAATACTTAGGAATTAACCTAACTAAAAATGTAAAAGACTTATATACTGAAAATTATACTGCGCTAAAAAAGGAGATTGAAGAGGATATTAGGAAATGGGAAGATATTCCACGCTCTTGGCTAAGAAGAACCAACATTGTAAAAATGGCCATAACCCCAAAACTTTTATACAGATTTAATGCAATCCCAATCCAAATACCATTGACATACCTTACAGATCTAGATAAAAACGTCCTAAAATTCATTTGTAACCAGAAGAATCCTAGAATAGCAAAGGCAATTCTGGGCAATAAGGGCAAGGCAAGAGGCATCTCAATTCCTGACTTGAAAGTGTACTACAAAGCCCCAGTGATAAAATCAACATGGTACTGGCAAAGAAATAGACCTGAGGATCAATGGAAAAGATTAGAAGATACAAATATAGGTACAAAGACACTCAGCCAACTGATATTTGACAAAGGGACCAAACATGTTCACTGGAGGAAGGATAACTTCTTTAATAAATGGTGTTGGAAAAATTGGCTCTGCACATGCAGAAGACTGAAACTAGATCCATGCCTATCACCATTCACAAAACTAAAGTCTAAATGGATCAAAGACCTAAATATTAAAACAGAAACACTAAATCTACTAGAAGATAGGGTAGGTAGAAATCTTGGAGTCATAGGTGTAGGTAGAGAATTCATGAAGAAAACACAAATTGCATGGGAAACACTTCAGAGAATCAACAACTTGTGTCTCATATTATTGAAAAGTTTCTGCACTTCAAAAGAAATCACCATCAGAGTGAAAAGAAAAGCCACAGAGTGGGAAAGAATTTTAAACAGCAACCCCTCGGCCAAAGAACTTATATCAAGAACATATAAAGAATTCAAGCCTCCCCAATTCAAAGACCCTCCCCTAAAATGGGCAGCTGAGATGAACACACAGTTTTCAGGTGAAGATATACAAATGGCAAAAAATACATGTAGAAATGTTCACCATCACTGGTCTTTCAAGAAATGCAAATTAAAACAACATTGAGATATCATCTCACAACAGATAGAATAGCTGCCGTCAAGAAATCAACTGATAACAAATGTTGGTGAGGCTGTGAGGAAAAAGGAACACTGATCCACTGTTGGTGGGAGTGTAGACTGGTGCAAACACTATGGAAACCAGTATGGAGAATTCTCAGAAGACTAGAAGTGGAAGCTCCATTCAACCCAGCTATTCCTCTCCTGGGTAGTTTCCCTCAGAAACTGAGAAGTTCATATCACAGTGATATATGTGTACCCATGTTTATAGCAGCACAATTTGTAATAGCTAAATCTTGGAAACAACCATGATGCCCATGAACTTCAGAGTGGATGAAAAAGATGTGGTATTGGTATACAATGGAATATTACTCAGCTATAAAAAAGGATGATCTTGAGTTCTTCATAGGGAAATGGAGAGAACTTGAGACTATCCTCATTAGTGGAATAAATAAGAATCATATTTATAAATATCACATTGTTTTTTCTAGTGTAAAAAGTAGTAAGAACAGTAGGAGTAGTAAAACCCAAAATGTGTAATTGCTACTGTAAAAAAGAGAGGAAAAGAAAGTGCTCTAAAGGTATAACTGCATTTGTGTTTAAGTGTGTAAGGTAGATGTCCATATCCCTGTTTCTATTAGAATGTTTGCAGAACCATTAACAGGCTTATTATTTGAATGTGTACTTTGTATGTTTTAACTTTGTAACTTGAACAGCTATTTCCAGTGATGACAGTATGTAACTTATCAAGAGGCGATTTCTTAGTATTTTTGTTTTTGTTTTTGATTTTGTTGTGTTTGTTCTTTTTTTCTTTCTTTTTTCTTTCCCCTTCAGAATTCTGTATTGCTGCTACCCTCTTTCTGCTTTGTTTTTTCTTTCTTCTCCTCTTTAAATTAAAATTTATTTTAAATTGGGGAAAATACGCAGGCTTTACTGAATTTTCTTCATCTTTCAAACACCAAAGTTTTCTCCTTGCACCCTATGGGACTGTTCACCACTGCTGCTGGGAAAGGGCTCTACAGAGCACTCAAACTATCTTTGTGGAGATGTCCACACAAATTTCTAATTGTGTGTGTGAATTGCTATCTGGAACGAACTTATTTGTTTTTTAGTTATTTCTTACAGTCTCTCTAGTGCCTGAACATGCACTGACAGGTAAAGTACAGGTGAAGTGTCAATTTTGTCTCAGAGGCAGTTCAGATAACAATATGATGACCTGTATCTTGGGGTCTGGCCACTTCCCTCCTACACAATCAGCTTGGTTATTTACTATCACCTCAGTATGATGCTAGGAAAGCTGGTAGGTGCTGGTGTATATTTTCTCTTCTACTCTGTTAAATAAAGGCTATAACACAATGAAGAGATTCATGGTCTGTGTGTGAGTGAGTCTCTATGTCTGGAAAAGCAATTCATCAGGGATGACAGAGACACACCAGGAGGAAGGATGATTCCTGAGGCCCAGGCTGAGCTGCAGATAGCTACTGGAGGTCTGAGACCTCAGCAGCCTCTAACTTCTCACATTGAGAAAGATGGTTGTAACTACTGCTCCAAGAAGTAGTGTCAGCTCTTTTGGAAGATCCATGTGTTTGTGATCACAAAATCAGTGTTCTGTTCAGTGTGCTGTGTAGAAACCACAGAAAAACTTATATCACTTGGTTTCTTGCTTCTGTGAATGCTCTTGTTTGTTATAATGAGTGTGCTAGAGAAATTAGAGCCAACATTTTGCAGTATAATCAATGTGTTCAAATGGCAATTTCTGATTAATAATGAGCTTTCTCTCACTGGGGTAAGGTAATCAACACAGATGATTTCTCGATCTCTATATAAATATTTGTAGTTTATTGACAATTTTGAGAATAAATTTTCTTTTGTCATTTGGGAAAGTGATTTTCCTAAAAACTAAAATTGAAATTTGAGTTATTTAACTACAGAAAAATTAAGAGGCTAACCTATCTTTGATTCAAATCTGTCTTCTTACATTTCCCATGTTTGAAAACTTTAAGGTCATTTTGTAATTACATGTCCTAAGGACTATTACCATTTATGTGGTGTGAAGACATGTAATTCTATTTGTCACATTTGATGTTCTTAAGCATCTTTCTCAAATAGCATTATACTACTTTATTTTTATATATTAATAAATGGAAGTCAGGTGTCTAATGCAGGTTAATTCAGTCTCTATGACTTAAATATATTATCTATTATATTAGTTTAGAAGATCTTTAAAATCAATATTATATGTGATTTATATGTTAAATGATGTTATCAAAAATTGTATTGTCATAACATTGACCCTTGTTTAATAAATCCAAACTAATTTTGAAGGATTACTATGTCCATTATTAGAGATTTGTGACTATTCCCTTAGAAATGATTATGTTGTATAAATAAAACATTGACACACAACTGGGATTGGCATAGCCAAGCATTTTTACAGGAAGTTTTCAAATAGACAAATTATACATGAGACTTCTGAAATCAACATCACTTTGACACTGTGACTAAAAATTAATCAGATAAGCACAGGGTCACTGAAGCCAGGCTCACAGGTCCAAGTGTCTTCTTGACACTGAGATGAGTCACATACCTTCTCTTTAGTAAGTATGCTTTTTCTTGATTGCACATATTGTTAAGGTCCTAACTATAATGATGTGAGGCCTAAGTATGTTGCTATTGGTAAGCCATGACCCACAGGGGTGCACACATTTAAAATGCTATATCATGAAAAGGAGCATTTCAGAGTTGAAAACAAAATATATAGTTAAAATTAAATTTTAAAGAATAAAAATGAACATAATTTATAATATATTTTATATGAAATTATTCCCCAAAGCATATGTCTCTATAAAGAATTCTACATTTTAGAATGTTGCTATGAATCTTGCACAGGGGAAGCATGACCTCTATGGATCTAAAATTTTTCACCCTCTTGATTTTTTCTGTTGTCATTGTAAGACTGGGGAATGTCTCTTTTATGCCATTCTGTTTTCTTTCATTTCAGTGGACACAGGACCAGGCCAACAGATTTTATTCTCATGCTGCAAAGCACTTGGTCATTCTCTCCCTAAGAATCCCAGAGAAAATGGCAGCTCTTGGGTTGAAAGACTTCCTTAATAAATTTGTTTGCAAACTATCTTTCTACATTTTAGTGGTTGGCAAGGGTGTGTCTTTCAGCACCACCTGCCTGCTTAGTGTCTTCCAGGCCATCGCCATCAGCCTCAGATGCCCCAGGTGGGCAGAAATGAATGTGAGAGTCCTAAAATGCATTGGTCCCAGTCCCAGCAATTGCTGGGTGCTGTAAATGCTGGCAAATGTCAGAGTTCCTATGTTTGTGAGTGACAAAAGGAACAATGAAAACATCACACACACTATACATTATCAATACTGTTCAGCCACAATTTCTAGCAAGGACAAGAAATCCATTTTTGCATCATTATACATGATATTTTGTACTTCAAATTTATGATTTGAAGCAGTAGCTCCATGGTTTTCATTCTGTACAGTCACAAGGAGCAAATACAGTACATTGAGAGACACAACAGCTCATCAGTATCTTCCCCAAGAGCAGAGCCTCTCAAAGCATCCTCATACTTGTCTGTGTATTTGTGTTCTTTGATGCCCTATTTTCTTTTATTTTTTTAAATTTTAATTTTATTTTAAAGAGAATTAAAAAAAAGAGGACAGAACAATGCAGATCAGAACAGAACAACATAAACAATGCAGAACTTTACAATAAGACAACCGGAAATTAACAGTAGCTATCATAATATCTCTTCCTTTGCTATAGTTAAAAAGCGTTTCAAATAAAATAATATCAAACATGAAAAATAGTATAAAACCATTCAAAAGAATGAATTACAGGGCATTCTAAACCGAATAACAGAAAATGATCAATGGCTATTAAAATATCCCTTTTTTCATAAAAAATGTGTTTATACTATCATGTATATTAAAATACCAATAAGACACAGCATGATAGAACCAATGGTAATAGAAGAATAAAAGCATGGTAGGACTTCAAAGCAAACAATTTTAATTCAGCAATGGCTGTCATACTATTTTGTTTTCTTCAGAATAGCTGTTCATGCCATCACACATAATAAAGTCACACAAAACAGTAAAACCATTCCAACTGATGAATGAAAACATTAAAAGGCTTCAAAGCTATGTAATGAGGAATCATGATCACCATAAAATCTTATGTACTCTGAATAATTCTCATACTAGGGAGACTATATGATATTTCCAAATGTGAGTTTGGTTTATTTTGATTATATATAGGACCTCAAGTTGTGTCCATTTATTTATAAATATCTCAATATAATCATTCTTTTAACTGAATAGTACTCCATTGTATAAAATGTTACAATTTTTTTATTCATTCCTCAGTTGATGGGCACTTCGGTTGTTTCCAAGATCTGGCTATTACAAATTGTGCTGCTATAAACATGGGTGCACATATATCACTGTGGTATGATGTTTTCAGTTCTTCTGGGAATATGCCTAGAAGTGGAATGGCTGGGTCAAATGGCACTTCCAAACCCAGCTTTTTGAGGAATCTCCAGACTGACCTCCACAATGGTTGCACCACTCTACACTCCTACCAACAGTGCAGATTTCCTTTTTCCCAACAGCCTTTCCAGCATTTGTTATTGGTATTTTTTTTTATCCTGGCCATTCTTTCTGGAGTGAGATGGAATCTCACTGTGGTTTTAATTTGCATTTCTCTAATAACTAATGGTTATTAACATTGTTAATGTTTTTATTTGGCATTCGTATTACTTTATCTGAGAACTGGTATTCACTTCAGATGCCCATTTTTGGATTGGGTTTTTGAATTTTGAGGTCTGATTTTTTAAAAATTATTTGTAAGTTCTAGACAGAATTCCTTGTTCTGGGGACAATTCACTAAGTTTTTTTTTCCCAATTTGTTGGTTTTCTTTTCACTCTGCTGTAAGTCTCTTTCAGCATGCAGAAACACATTAAAGACATGTGATCCCAGTTACTGATTCTGGGAAGTATTCCCTTGCAATTTTGTTCTTGTTCATGAATTCTCTGCCTACCCCTATGTTTTCAAGATTTTTACCAATTTTGTTTTCCCGCAGTTTTAGTATTTCTGTTTTAATATTTAGATATTTGATGCATTTACATTTTAATTTACTACATGGTGATAGGCATGTGTCTAGTTTTATTTAGTCTTCTGCATATGGATAGCCAATTTTTCCAGCACCATTTGTTAAAGAGACTAGAGTTTTCCAGTGAAAATATTTGGCCCCTTTATCAAAGATAAGGTGGTTGAGTGTGTTTGTGGTTGTGGTTGTATCTTCCAATCTATCCCATTGATCTACAGATCTGTTTTTGTTCCAGTAATATGTTGATTTTATTATAGTAGCTTTTTAGTATAGCTTCAAGTCAGGGATTGTGATGTCTCCTGCCTTGCCTTTGCTGCTTAGAATTGTCTTTGCTATTCTAGGTCTCTTCTGGTTCTAGAAGAATTTTAGGAGTGATTTCTCTAGATCTATGAGGTATATTACTGTTATTTTGATTGGGATTGCATTGAATCTATATAATAATTTTGGGAGAATGGACATTTTTACAATATTTATTCTTTGTATCCATGAACAAGGGATGTATTTCCGTTTTCTGAGGTCCTCCTCGATTTCCTTTTCCAGGGATTATAATTTTCCCTGTATATCTTTTTAATTACTTTCATGAGATTAATTCTTAAGTATTTCATTTTTTTGGATGCTAGTATGAATGCTATGGCTTCTCTTATTCCTCTCTCAGTGCTTTTGTTGTTAGTGTATAGGAATGCTTTTGATTTTTAAGTATTGACTTGGTATCCAGCTGCATTGCTGAATTTATTTATTACATCTAGAAGTTTTTCAATGGAATATTGGTGTTCATGTATGCAAAGTATCATGTCATTTGCAAATAATGGTAATTTAACTCCTTCTTTTCCTATCTTTACTCCTTTTATTTATCTTTCTTCTCTAATTGTTCTGGCTTGTATTTCCAGTAATATGTTGAGTAGGTGTGGTGATAAGAGACATCCTCATCTTGTGCCTTATTTTAAGGTAAAGCCTTTCAGATTTTGGTCATTTAATATGGTGCTGGCTATTGGTTTGTCATAGATTGCCTTTATCACACTGAGGCAAAGACCATCTAGTCCAATTCTCTGTAAGGTTATTATCATGAATGACTATTGGACCTTTTCAAAAGCTTTTCCTGCATCTATAGAGATGATGATGTGGTTCTTACTTTTGGCTCTATTGATATGGTGGATTACATATATTGATTTACATATGTTGAACCATCTCTGAATTCTTAGGATGAATCCCACTTGTTCTTGATGTATAATCTTGTTAATGATTTCCTGCATCCTATTTGCCAATATTTTACTGAGAATTTTTGCATCTATCTTTATTAGGTAGATTGGCCTATAGTCTTCTTTTTTAGTTGGGTATTATTTCTCAGATTTGGTACTAGAGTAATATTTGCTTCCAGAGATGACATAGAAAGAGCTGTTTCCCTTTAAATTTTATTGAAGATTTTGAGGAGTGTCAGAATTATGTCTTCTTTTTTAACAGGACACAATGTACTAACCATTGTTAGTGCCCTACAATCTTGTTTGGAAATTTTGTACCACTGTTTTATGCTTTTTTGTCTTTAAAAAAATCTCATTTTAATGTAAAGATTTTGACAATATAGGAGTGGTATCCCATTTGCTTCAGACTGGTAAGGTCTTGGCTTCAGTCATCAGCGGTACAAAATTAAATGTAGCTATGAAGACAATGCAAGAGCCCAGAAACAGAACCATTAACTTTTGAGCTACTTTCCTGTGGCATGACTAACATTCAAATTCTGACTGTTTTAATATGCCTAACTGGATGTACTTTGAAAGAAGTACCCTTATGACACCATCTTGAAAATCAGTGCCATTCTAATTAGAAACTCTCCTTAATTTTACCAACATTAGTAGTGGAGCTCCATTTAGAGATACAGCCAAAAAAGAAATTCTATAAATCCTTACCTTGGCAACAAATGTTTTCCACAGAGTGCATGTATTATCTTTGAGTTCATACTTCTATTCCAAGAAAACTTCTAAAGTTTGATGAGATTTTGGCACAATAATAGTGACAAAGAAAGAAGAATAGAGACCTTTATTGTGGACACAGAATAAGCACAGGCACCCTCTGAGAGAACAAAGGAATGCAGGTGACTTTGTCATATCTGGAAGGGGACAAGATTGGGGTTGGGCAGGGGCTAGTATTTTTGACAGACTGCAGGTCACTTTGGTCTATGCAGGTATAGGAACTGTAAGTTCTTTTCAAATTGAATGGACAAAATGTCTAATAAATTGTTGTTTTTGCTGCATCACCATTTTGGTCTGATGCTTGATGACCTGGTGAAAAACACCTAAGGAGGAACCTTTCATCTCTGTCTTTTGGTGGATAGGGGGTGGCACATCTCTATCTGGCTATTTGCTGTTGAACAAGGATATTGCAATAAGGCCTGGAGTCAGCTTCAGGATGATAATGACTCTCTTGTAGAATCTGGTGCCATTGTTGGTTAAGGCTTATATCCTAGATTGGAGAACACATGAAAGAAGTTTAAAAATACAGGGTATTATAAGAAGGGAGATTATTATTATGATGACAGTGGCTAATAGAGGCAGAAGAAAGGGGACCCGTGATGCAAACACATCATTCCACCAAGTCCATGATGACAAGCATCCATAGATGTTGACACTTTTTTTCCTAGATAAGCATGGAGATGTTTTAAATTGCCCATGCCAATCCATGATTCACTGATGAAATAGCAACATTCTTCTCCCAGCATGGCACATAGGTCCTGTAAGCCAGCATTTTCTGTTATAATGTGCTTGTCTTATTGCTCAGTGATGTGTGATGTGCCGCTTCTCATTTGGTGTTTCAATGAATGCAGGTCTGCCTTTTCAAACTCAAAGGATAATGTCAAAGGACAAGGCTCTATTCTACATATGTATAAAATATTTTTATTCAAATATTCTCTATCTTATTTTGGGGATGTCCAAAGTGAGACAGACACATATGACATTTCATATTTCATACTACTTAAGACTCTCTCCTGTTTTCCACAACTCAAGTGACCAAGAGGTCAAATCTTCAGAACACATACTCCAGCTCTTCATGGCAGCTTTGGCTGGCCACAGAACTTGCACCTCATCAAGTATATGTAGGCAGAATCCACTTCTTCCATCTAGATATAAAGGTACAAATCAGTAGTGTATTGATATATTAGCACAGTACTAAGTCAAAAAGAAATCAGTAAAATATCCCTATTTTTAATATCTACACATGTAAGATATAGTGATCCAAAATTACCCTAATAGAATTATCTGCACAACGAAAACTGTAAATATAAAAAAATTAGATAAGACCCAAACAACTGAAATATATCCCGCGTTGATTGGAAGAATTAATATTTTTAAACAACAGTCCACCTAAAGCAGTTTACTTCTGCTGATTTATGTATTTATTTACTCATGTTTTGGAATGAGCATTATTATTTAATTTTATTTTTAAAGAGAGTAAAACAAAACAAAACAGTACAAAGCAGGTCAGAACAATGCAAGCAGCATAAGAATTCAAAACAAGGCAACAGGAAATCAGTGACTACCATAGTGTCCCTTGCTTTCTGTGAAATAGTTTTATGTACCATTGACATACAATAAATTCAAACAAAGCAAAATAGTATACAACCAATCAAACAAATGTTTGAAAGTAGTATGGGCCTGCAAAACCAGACAATAGGAAAATCAACAATGGCTACCATAATGTCTGATTTTCTTCAAAATAGCTGTCCATATCATCACACATAATGAAATCAATAAGATAAAACACACAACAGCCAAACTAAACAAAGAATGAAACCATTTTTGGACTTCAAATCAAAATTATAAGAAATTAGCAAGAGCTCCCATCATGATTCATTTTCTTCTAAGAAGCTGTTCATACCATCATACAGAATAATATTAATTCTTGTAAACTTTCAGAAGAAGTTCTAGGCATGGATAAGCCTATACATGTACATCTATTTTTTCTGTATTAGAGGAAACAAACAACACAAAACAAGATATGAATAAAACAAGAAACA
>PVJX010044958.1:0-12998 GCA_004027295.1 Dolichotis patagonum | reverse complement strand
CTAGGTTTCCTATCAAACATCACCGTTTCATAGTATCCTTATTGTCACCTCCTTCCTTTCCACAATTCCTCACCACTCTTGAAAAATAATATCAGCTATGAAAACAAAAATACTGGGGAGCAGGGTCTAATAGAGACTAAAATAGCACTGCATTCTTTAAGAGGCTATTCATTCTTAAATATTTCTCTAATTGAAAAACGTGATGGAATAATAAAGGCATCTCCATAACCTTGGGCAGCTGCTTGGCAATGTCTCCTCCCACGAAGACAGCTTCCAGGTAAACCCACAAGTTCTGCACCGTCATCCAGTTCTCTATGATGTCAGTTGAGTTGGAAAGGTACTGCACCCATTTTTGAATCTGGGCTTTGAATGGCATATTGTATCTGAAATTTGAAAATGAAAACCAAATATTCATCACTTGATTTTTGTTGTTTTCAAAATAAAAATTAGGTTTGGAAATCTTAGTTTTTAACCTGTTTTTTTAGAAGTTTGATTGTATTGCTGGTTTTCACCATGATGATACTAAGGAATTTTGATTGTATTGCTGGTTTTCACCTTGATGATACTAAGGAGTTTATCACCATTCTCTGGGTATTGTTAGTCTAACTTTTTCTGGTTTTGTCCAGAGAATAGAGCACTGGAGACTCATAATTTAATGAGCAGATCATGTGTGCAACTTGATTCCATCCCACTTCCAGAGCAATATGCTTGCTCATGGTTCCCAAGATAGACAGAGTGACATTCTCTTTGACAGAGTTTCTGGGTAGTGAAGTACCTCACCGCAAAGCATCATTTTTATCTAATTCATGCACGGGTGGGTGTCTTCTGTATTCCCCAAGCATGCTATAATCCCTTCACCTTTCATTCTAGTTGGAATAATGACTAAGTTTATTAAAACCAAATCCTAAGCAGTACAAATGTGACATAACCAACTGTCTAAATCTCCAAGACCTAATTTTATACTCCAAGGCCCTCACTTATATGTACCAAATGGAGAGCAAAGGAATTTTTATCAAGACAGAATTAAATAGATAGTATTTCTTGTATTAAAAGTATTGACCCACAATATACATCTAGGATATCATAATACAATCACAGCTCAGTGGTATCTGTATGTTAAACAATTACTATATATTTGAGATTCTTATGAACAAAAATTATTTTAGAAACAGCAAAAGGAAGCTCATCACTCATGTTCAAGGAAATGTATGTTCCTGAGTCCAGCTTTCCATGTCCAGAATCTAAGAGTTTTGCTGATGCTATCAAATTGTCCAATAGAGGTGTTATACTGGCATCTGTCTATGCCATGTGACATATCTTTATGAATTAATTTCACTGTCTATCTTGGTCTGAGTAAAAGTGAATACTTTATCTCATTAACATGTGCACACAACTAAGAATTCCTGGCCCATAAATGTTGGCAGAAAGGTTTTTTTTTTTTTTTCAAGTAGAATGATCATTATTCAGGTATTCAAACTGCTATTCCTACTGGGGTCTGGAGCCTGGTGAGCCGTCAAGTGTGTGACAAGGCTTATCAGCAGTCAAGCTGAAGTGCTCTGCGCAAGTGGATAATTACATGTAGTATTATTTTGTCCAATTTATGGTCTCAGACACGTCCCACAAATAAAGCATGGTGGATTGAGATGGGTGATGCATGCTGTGCCAAAAGCTAAATTTCAAACAAGTACTTTCAGCACTGAATAAATTGTATTGCACTTTTACTCATTTCCCTTGAAATGTGTGTTACTCTGCTTCTCAAGGATAAGAGTAAAGGGAGACGGTTTTCCTACCTATTGCTCAGGAGAGAACCCAGCAACATCAAGCTGTCCTCCATGGTGGCGATGATTTCTGAGGTACTGTCTCCTCGCAGGAGGAGTTCTCCACGGGTTTTAAAGCTGCCGAATGCGAAGGTTTTGTTGTCCCATTCATTAATCACTTGCTTCAGCTTTTGTTCAATGTCTCTCTCTTTGACTGCACTGATACAGATGTCCTGTCAAAACGGCAAGCTCTCGTCTTATTACTTGAAAGTCACAGAATTTATTAATAGTCTAAGTTCAGCAGAGAGCCTGTCTTCACTGTGTGTATCATATGTAACTAAAGCATGTGTATTTCCAGAGAGAGAGTAAGAGAAAAAAAGAGAAACAGACAGACAGAGACAGAGACAGAGACAGAGACAGAGACAGAGACAGAGACAGACACAAAGAGGGAAATTTGGGGATAAAGATATTAATAAGTAGAACTTTACCTGATACAATTTTCCACTAAACTATTCTAGAAAGAAAGATAACAGAAAAGATGCAGTAGGTTTCAGCTTCACTCACAGACTTAAAATTACAGTTTCTAGTTTATTCTGAATGTCAAGCAATACAGCATAAGAAAAGGAAATCAGCAGAAATCTGAAGTCTTCCCATGTCTCCGGTCACTGCCTCAGTTTCTCCTGCAGCTTCATCTTTTCCCAGACTGTTAGCGAGCCCGGCCCTTCCCCTCATTTCTTCTCACACTACCTTCCCCCAGGATGAGATCTTCTGTGCTCACGCGTTCAGTAACCTTTTACGTCTCTGAGCAAGACTCACACCCACCTGCCAGCGGAGCTTCTCTATGTGGCTGTTTCAACAAAACTCTAACACACCTGCAAAATATCAAACTGACACACAAGCAGACTCACAAGCAGAGTCAAGCTGTGACCTCTGCACTCTGTTCTAGAATGGTCTTCTTTTGTTGTTGTTTTTGCACTTTTAAAGTCCCACGTGACCACACTGCCTTCACCCAGCCAGGTCTGCACAAACACTCCAGCTTTCGCTACCTTTATCATCCACAAATGCCACAGGCCAGCACTATACACTTCCTTAAGTGGTATTTACTACAATGTATAACTGTATCTTTATTTACAGAATTATTTCATTATCCTAATTATTTAATGATCTGTGAATGCCGAAATGCATCTCTATGTTCCCAGCATAGACTCTGTCATCTGGAAAGCATTCAACAAACACTTGGTGAGGAATGAATGCCTGGATGTCAGGAATGAAGGGTCAGACATGCCAGCGTGCTTTGCTGTATGATACAGCAATGCTGTTACACCCCACGAGATCATCCAGTCTTCCACCACGGATCCCACCTGTCAACTGTACCTCTATTTCTTCTTTGTATTTCAGAAGAGGGGCCTCCATGATGTTTCTTAACTTAAATGTTTCGCTCCCCACATCCAGACTGTGCCCTGTGAGAAGGGCGATCCTCTCCCAGTGCCGGTCCATCATGGCTTTACTGGCCATGTATTCCAGCAGGGGGCAGCACTCGCTGAAGTCGTCTATAGTCTTCTTCAAGTCCAAATAAGCCTGCCAGTGCTTCAGCGCCCGGGGCAGCTTCCGACACCTGTGGAGCAAAATCAACGTGAAAGGCCATTTGAACAGAAACCCAGACCTGGATGTCTGGTATCTCTTCTATCAGTCAGAGTCTCTTCAAATACCTCTCTCGTTTTGAAATCTCATGACTCAGAAGCTGTCACTACAATATACTGCACATATGACACAAAATTGCTCCTCTGAATCAAGGAAGTTTATTTTTCAATCTCTCAAAACATTTACCCAGGTAGAAGCGTTACTTCAGAGGACATAGGTCCCTTGTAATTCATTTCAACTCAACAAACACAAATCGAGAATTTAACAAAGCAAAACAGAGTATAGCCGGCATTCACCTAACACATCCAACAAATGACCTTCCTTTTCCCTGATTTTAGTGCTTAAAACCACGCTAAAGAATCATAGGGTTCTTGCTTCTATTTCAGGAAATTATCTAACATAAACTTTGCATATTTCATAAGTGTGATACAAACACAGATCAGCTCCCTCCAACCTACAGAAAAAGTCCTGACAAGATTCATCTATGATTCAAAGGTGTGCTTATCTCATATACACAGGGGAAATTAATACAGAGCACTTGACAAGGGTGATGTCAACAGACAACAATCGTTCAGCAAGATGTGCTTTCAAAATACCTGGGATGCAAAGAGAGCTTGACAGCCCATCAAAGAGGAAAGCATTTGAAGTCCAATAGCTCTGAGCATGCTACACATTTCATTTCTCACCTGTTCTGGAGTTCTAAGAGTTCACTGTTGATTTTTTCAATATTCACTTCTGACCAAGGAGTATCTTGGTAACTATTTATAGTCTCTATGACACTGTTGTACAGAGTGTATATTTTCTGTAGAAGATTTAACTGTTTTTTTATTTCAAGAAGCTGAGGGTACTGTGTAACAGGCAGACCAAAAAGTTCTTCTCCTCCAGTATAGGTGATATATTTCCGATAGATATTATCAAATTGATTCTAATAAAAACACAAGTGAAAACTAATTGACATGATTCATACATGCTCAGACATGGGAATGAAAGTAAAAGCCTGGGAAATAAGCAAGAGCTTGTGATCTCTGTAGAGTATGGTTAGTTCATAAAACCGCTTCTAATTGTAACCACACAAAATTGTATTTTCAAAAAGGTAAGCACATTCCATCTTGAGACAATAAGTTTTTCTATCTTAAAAATATGTGCCTTCTCAGAATCTTATAAGGTTTAGAAAGATACAGCAATGTAAAAGGTTACCTGAAACGTGATAAGCCTATCACTTGCTTCCTGGGGATTCAAGCCACTCGCCATTGGACCATTCTGAAACACAAAGTTTAAAAACACAAAACAGAATTAAACATTTGTGTACAAATCTCACAAACTCTAACTATCTGAATATCAGTCAATGTTCATACTTGTCAGTGTTCATATCGTTTTCACCAAACTGAAAATAGGTTGGGGTTTTTTTTGTTGTTGTTGTTGTTGTTTTATAAAAATGACTCAGAAAGTGATATACTCTAAAATGTGGTAAAACCTCAGTAAGTTAAGACACTTTGAAACTTTAAAAGATTCTTTGGGAAAAAAAGAAAAGAAAAATATGCAATAAAAAAAGAAACTTTAAAAGATATTTGATTCATTTATTAGGTGGCAGAGGCAAAGAAATGTCAATAGCTCCTCCAGAAGAAGCACATATCTCTGGTTTGGAACAAAAACACTAGCACTTTACTGCACAGATTTCTAATTCTAATTTTCACTGTAAGGCCTGTTTGTAAAGTGAACCTGTTTGTAAAGTGAACATAATCTAAATATTCCAACAAAGTTTTCCTTCGTGTAACACCTCAAATATATGGGCTTCTCTGCTTGTATATCCATGAAGTTCCCTGACATTAGCTTTGTGCTTTGGTAATGCTTCTAGATAAAAGTTTAACTCATATTTTATGTACATATTTCTCTTCTGTACCACATTACAAAGGGCTGGAAAGGGATTTCACAACACAACACATTTCCAGCAGAAGACTCTTCTCTAAAATTCATGTAACTAATGTACAGCTGACTGGGAATGGGGCTACATCTGTCTTGTTCACCATTGTGTTTTCAGCACAATGGACAGAGCCTGGCACCTTCTGGTCCCTTAGCACTTGTAGAACTAAGAAACACTGCAAACCCAGCATTCTGGGAGACTGAGGCGGAAAGATCACAAGTAAGTCCAGCCTGGGCAAATTAAAAGTTTAACAAGAGCTCACATCAAAATTTTCTAACATGTAGAAAGGGCTAGGGATGTAGCTCAGTATGAATACCTTGGTTGCAATCTCCAGTCATGCAAAAAGAAAAAAAATGAATTCTGTGAAAAGGAGGAACAGTATCTGTGTTTGAATAGTATTTGTCCACATACATTTGGCAAGTTATAATTGCAGTAACAGAATAATGATTCAATGTGAACAGTTATTTTAAATTCCCCCGTTTCATGTTGAAATTATTCTGCATGAGTTCCACAGGGAAAGGAACGAGAAAGGGAAATGCTTGTAACTGTCTTGAAAATAAAATGCCCATTGCTAAGGAATACTTAAACAACAACTGCATTTTCTATATTCAAGCCACTCTTCCCTGAAAATACACATGGAGAAAGACAGAGCCATACCAAATCATAGTCCAGATAAAACTGGTGACAATCTTGGAGAAAGACCTCCACAGTACCAATAAGCTCCTTCCTGAAACCGGGCTGCAGGGACACTAATTCATTCTGGACCTCACTGGCACGCAACAGCAGCTTCTCCCAAGCATAGCGCAAGGTGTCCACTTTGTCCATCTCCTCCTTTGCTATCAGAAGTCCATATTTGTTAAGCAGGGCATAAGATTCCTACACAAGAAAGAAAAACTTAATTTCTGCCTGTCAGGTTCCTAAACCTATATGCAGTCATTTCCTGAAGCATGAGAATAGAAGAGACCAGCATGATAGTGAACTCACCCTGAGAGCTCAAGTTACTCTGCTCACAGCTGCATGAGCTTACATGAACAGCAAAGCCACACAGCTCCACATTCCCTGCACGTAAGACTGAGGGATGCAGAAAATATGAGGCTGGAGTCTGAGACTGACCAGCAGAGTGGATGTCCAGATTCTTTAAATTATGACAAGATAAAAAGATGGTGGTTTTAGATCTGGAATTTTTTAATGCTATAATCACACTCCTATGTTTAAAAGAATAAATACAATGATCTACTGCTGATAAGATGTGTTCCTCTAGAAAAAATTAATATGGTATAAAAATAAATGTCATGTGCAACATTGATCGAATTGCTTAACTCCTTTGACCCTGAGTCCTCATGCATGAGCATCATTAAGCTGTCAGCATCATGTAGAAGAGCTGTTTACGAGCCGGAATTCCCGTACTCGAATACTCAGAGCGTTGGTTTTAAGAACTATTGCTGCTCCTTCCTGGGAAAATTGCCCTCAGCTGAATGGGACCCTCTTCATGAGAAAGTCTACTGTCCCGGGGGTCAGAAGGACAGTATCCCTTGCCTCAAGGCGAGTCTGTGTGGTGTGATTAATGCTGTAGGCTGAATGCTTCCAGAGCTGAGATCTCATTCCTGCTCAGTGTTTTCCTCAGTATCCTCCCCTGTCTCTTTCACTCCCCTCCCGCAGTGAGCATTCATCAATAAATCATCTGTCCCCAAACCTTCACCTCAGACCCAGTTCTGAAGACCTTATATGACGAGAACTGCCTGTGGAAGGCACCCCGTAAAGGACAGACACCATCATCATGGAAATCACTTTTCTTAGCTTGAGCACCCATCTGACATTCCAGTCCAAATGGTGACTAATTCAGCTCATCACATCCAACACATGGAAATTTCTACACTGAACAAGGATGCCAGTTACCTCAATGGGTCCTACTTGAAAATCGGTGAGGATTTGCTGATCCCTGATTTCTTTCAGGGCAGCCATTGCAATCCTAATATCATCTAGATCCTTAATTGGGCGGTTCAGTTTCTTATTGAATTCTTCAATAAGTGTAAAAATGTTTTCCATCTCACTCCTGTATTTTTTGTTACAGTGGTGACCAATGACAACCATCCATGCTTTTATCTCAGCAGTCAGGGAAAACTTCAAGTCAGCTGTGAAACCCAAATACCCACAGTTTAGTCTGGGAAACCCAAGCAGACGACAAGATGATCTGTTGCTACTGCTCATTAATAGTAAGTTTTGCACAGCTTGTAATTCTCTAAAATATGGACAATCAACTGGAAGAAATACGTGTTTGTTACCATTATACTCACTTATATGATAAAACTTGTTGCTGTAAAAATTCAAAATACATTTCAGGATAGATAGATAGATAGATAGATAGATACCAAAACCCTCTGAGATAAGCCCCAAATATTCAGTATTGTCACTTAACAAAACAAGGATAAATCTCTACCCTAAACCCAAAAGACTCATCCTCTTTCTCTAAATTAGCCTTTATTTTCAAGATTTAAAAGCAATGTCTTCAAAATAGTCCAGAATAAACAATTACGCACAAAGGAATTCAAGACGAATTGGTTGTAAAGCTCAGTCCCAATGTTTAAGATAGCTAGAGCTCTCTGGCATACTAATCAAGGTAAAGACACAAAACAACACTGCTGAATTTGTCTGAAAATCAAATGAACTCACCTGTGTACAGAGCAATGGAACCCACACAGATATACTCAGGCTCAGCATTAATTTCCTGTTCCAGGTTTTGGTAATAAAGAATCTGGGACTCAAACTCAGAAAGCAAAGGGTTTTGCATAATGAACGTCATAATTGTTTCTTCTTTTTCCTTTTGCCAAATATGATTGTAGTGTTTGAAGCAATCCATGGAAGTAATAACTTCCTAGAACACAAATAACAGATTTATGTAGAGAAAGAAGAATCTGAAATGCTTGATACAAGTGAAGATTTCCCTGTTGCTGGTAGTGTCTGTGGCATTGTTGATGCATGGGTAATAAACCAGGGATACCAAGTTTCAGAAGCTACAAGAAGAGAGAGGCCCCTTTGGACATAGCCTTCGATTAGAACTGGATAAAAACATAGCCATAGGTCATGCCACAGTGAGCCATAAGAAGAAAACTGCTGTGCAGTCCTCTTCTCCTCAGGTCCCCTCTCCAGGAGTCTTCACTGGTAGAAGCTACCAGAAGCCTCAGCAGGAATCCACTGACAGGTTGCCTGGGGTCAGATAGTCAAGTAAGGCTGGGTAAAGACTGGATCTGCAGAACAAAGGGCAAAGAGGACACAGCCACCCACTGAGAAATTTCATAGAATTGTAGGAAAACATGTTCCTTATTTTAATAAAAACAATACCTATCCAATACTACATCTCCCCGTGCTTATCTCCTGACCATTTTTCTAAATTTCTGTGAGTTTTAGAGTCACCTTCACTGAGATCCACACACTTTTTGTTAAGTACATTCTTAAGTGTTTTTCAGTGATGTCATTATGTACAAGATCTTTTTCCACTAATTTTATAACTGGCTTTGTAGGTTGAAAACACTGATGATTTATAAATAACCCAACTGATACATGGACAACTGCACAGACAGTTAGCAATAGAAAATATACAAACCACTATTAAGCATGGAAAAAAGACAAACTTTTTTTTGTACCCCCTATGGGAATGCAAGTCAAAATTACACTGATTATCCACTTCAGTCCAGAATTGCTATCATTAAGAATACATTCATACATACATACATATTTTTACATATAAAGAGGATGCAGGGAAAAAGGAAACTCTAAGCTGCTAGTAAGATTGTAAAGTATTAGAGCCACTATGGAACTCAGTATGGAGTTTCTTCAAAAATCTAAAACCAGCACTACCATTTCATTCAGATGTACCACTCCTTGGGATATTCCTGAAAGAATGAAAGTACGCTGTAGGAGCATCTGCATACCCGTTTCCAAGTCACCAAACTAAGCTATGGAATCAGCCTAGGTGCCTGTCAATGGATGAATGAATAAAGCACACTACACATACACACACACACACACACACACACACAATGATTCAGCCACAAGGAAAAATAAAATCCTGTTATTCTGAGGAAAATGGATGGAACTGGTGATAATAATATCAAATGAAATAAATCATATTCAGATAGCCAAATATTACTTTATTTGTCACTTGTGTAATCTAACAGAGAGAGAGACAGACAGAGACAGAAAATATGAAAATGCAAGGGGGATTATTGGAGAAGAAAGAAACAAAGGGGTGGTGGAGAGGCGGGCAAGGGCTGACAGGTGCTGGGAATGATCTGTGTTACATATACGTATGGATTTGCCAAAGCAAAACCTGCTAACCTGTACAACCTATGCACACTAATAAAAATGAATTTGATGTTTCACATAACAGCACAGTTTGCTACCAAGTGCTCTATAAAATGCAACGGCTCACATGCACTGGTAAGCAGGGGAGAGCAAACAGGAAGGTCACGTTCCCAGATGCTGTTCCTCCTACAGAGTCATTTTGTATCACATCACAGTGTGGGCCATGGAGAGGCCAACTACAGTGGCCACGCCTCATGGCCTCTTTTGGATGGAGGTGGCCGCTGCATGCCTTTTGATCTTGGCACAGTTCATCCTGATCTCCATATATTTATTCCCCTTTCCCTTAACTGATCCTTACTCCGCCTTCTCCTGAGCTCCTTTCATATTAGTGTAGTAAACTTCTATAATTTCTATAACATTACTAACATGCTAAGACCTTACTATGATTAGTATCATTTTTGTTACAGTAAGGACAAAATTATTTACTTTTTATATGTGTGCCTCAATGTCGTTTTTATACAAATCTCTATTACTAATGTTAAATGAGCAGCTTCACAAAACAAAAGAATTTTCAGGAACATGTCTACTGTGAGATAGCAGAAATTCTGCTTCTTTTAAACTACTAACTTCACTCTTACTGGACCACTTTTTTCTGGATTATCTTCTTGAGTTTACCTATTAGGTAGTCATACTGTATTACCTACAAATAATTTAAAACTTGTCTCTTCGCTTCTATCATTTATGCCTTTTAGAAATAAGGTTTTCCCACTAATTCACAGATAATTTCAGAATTATATCAGAAAAAGACAATTTTTAAAAACTGAGACATGGCAAATGCAAACATTTGAAACAACAGGACATGACCAAAGCGTTCCCAAGGGTACAACTAGTTCCCATTTGCCTCCCTCTGCACAGCTCAGATGTTCCCCAGAGCCTCACATTTGATACATATTGAGATTTTCCATGTACTGAAACGTAGAAAGCTAAGCCTGCCCCCGCCTGTCCACCAACAATGCCTCCGCTGGCACAGACTGAAGTGTTCACATGCAAATCCAGAACACACTGCAGCAGCATCCAGACTGGATTCCAAGTTAGCAAAGATTCCTGGGTGCGGATAAAAATTAAAGTCCTGGAGTCCTCAACATCCACACGGTTATACTATGAGTTAACTGTGTAAGTCTCAGATTTACATTATCTGAAAGTGTCAGTCTTTATTCCATTGGAGTTTTGGGTTGGGGGGTTGTTTGTTTGTTTGTTTGTTTTTGAGTAGAGGTAACTTAGAGCCTAAGGAAAACAATCACCTGACCTGCATATGTAGAGCTGCTCTGCTTAATTTACAATAACACAAGATTATTTGAATTATTTAATCCAGCTCCTCATCCAAGCCAGGTAGTGATATAAGTGGGTGGCCAGCCCAAGGATGTCCTGGAGGGAGACTGAGTTTGCATTCTGATCCAATCAACTGTGGCAAGAGGACAGAGTAGAGAGCACAGGGTTTCCTGTGGTGAAGGCAGAGTCCTTCAGGAGGGTCTAGGGCTGTGGAAGGCTGGCCGTGTCCCGTACTGCAACTAACTGTGCATTCATTGTCTGAAAAACAATGTGGCCATCTATGAATCTGGGAAAATGATCTTCAAATTATTCTAAGTGTCTCTGCTTTCTACTATTTTAGATCTATACATTTCCTTCACATAATACAAAGGAAATGCAACAAAAATGACTGCAGAGAAGTATTTTGCTGCGAGGAGTACCTTATTTTAACTACTATGTCTCATCTTTCAATTTCTGTAATAGTGGCTGGTTATACCAGAGAAAGCAACAGACTTTATTGCTGACTTAATTTATTGTATATGCTGTGACTACTGAGACATTTGAAAGCACAGCTGAACATTAGTTATCGTAGTACAGACTACTTACCTCTATCATCTAGGATAGACCCCAATAACCTAAGCATTAGACAAATACTTGTGGCATTATGTGAACCCTAGCCCTAGCCCAAAGTTAAATGCAGTACCTTCAATACACTAAGAAAGAAAAACTAAATGGGCATAAATGCAAAGGCTTCACTTGGGAATGCCTTAAAACCAAACTTAATAGCATTCTGTCACACTACTGTTACAATAAGTGTGGCCTTTTGGAGTTTTCTAACACATGCAACTCATTCCAGAAAAGCTGAGTAAGTGAATAAATGTGTTCACAAAGGCACATCTCCCCCCTCAAAATTAAGAAACACTTTTAAAGAGTTAGCAAGTCATAGTGCAATGAGAATATGGGTATTTATACTTTACAAAATTATTTTCAGGGTTTTCAGCCTTTTTGACAACAAGAACAAAATTACCCAAACAAAAAAGGAAAGCTGAGAATAAAACAAGTTGGAAGAAAAGAATTAACCTAAATTTACGTCCATGGCTCGTACAAATTTGTGTTGAAGGTATGAATTTCCGGTTTTATCTAATTTCCATGGGGCAATATAAATTTCCTTCAGATATTTCATAAGATTTGTCTGACAGCACAAACATGAAAAGTTGACCACAAGCTTTATTCTACTTGACTCTTTGAAGGTCAGTGTTGACACATGTCTGACTTGTGGTTTAGAAACTATTAGATGCTTTTTAAGTTAGATTGGTTTGTATTGAAAGAAGAGATTAGAGAGCATTAAAGAGAGCACAATATGAAATGGGAAATAGCAGTTCTCTCTCACCTGCATCCTAGAACGAAGACTCCAGTTAATAAGCGTTTGCCGAGCACAGGCTGGATGCCTTTCGTTTTTAGAAGGCACCCTGCGTGCAGCCGGATCGCGATGTTTGAGCCCACAGGTGCCTGCAGGGAAGCTAAGGACCTGGGCTGGAGCCTTTGCACATACCTTTTTAGTGGAATTGATGATGGTGCTAAGCACGGAGACTAATTTCACAATCTCTTTGTTGTCAGAAACATTCTTATAATAGTTCTTGGTTTGCACAGGAATGGGTAAGTTTATGGATGCTGCCTCCAAGGTATCTAAAAAAGAAAAAAAGAAACACAGATTTTTTTTTTTTAATTTGAAAGAGAATAAAACAAAAGGGGGCAGTACAGAGCAGATCAGAACAGGACAACATAGGCAACACAGTTCTTTACATTAAGTCAACTGGACATCAGCAGTAGCTAACATCATATCTCTTACTCTGCTATAGTTGAGCATAGTTTCAAATACAATAATATCAAACATAACACAGTAGTATAAAGCCATGCATAGAGTGAAAGAATTACAGGGCTTTCTGAACCGAATAACAGAAAATGATCAATGGATACTATAATATCTCATTTTTGATAAAAAAGAAAACAATTTGTTTGAACTATCACACATATTCAAATTCCAATAAGACACAATGTGATAGAACCAA
>PVJX010044957.1:0-12953 GCA_004027295.1 Dolichotis patagonum | reverse complement strand
CGCGCCAAGATGCAGGTCTGCGCAGACTTTTGATCCAAACAGCCCAGGCCACTCTGCGGGTCCGAGAGTTTCGGGTCCCAAAGAGACAGCCTGAGATGCTGCTTTCTGGGAGACACTCATGGAAGAAGGCTTCTGTGACTACTTCAGAGAACGATGTTCCAAGTAAGGTGAGCGTTTGAGGGGGATTAATGAAAGTTGTTCCATTTTTATTGAAATAAATTTATCTTAATGTAAAGATTTGCTATATTTTTCAGTCACATACTTTGTAGTCCTAATCATCAGTCAGAAACTGTTTGAGAGGTATATCAAAATTCCCATGAAAACTGGGTTTTCATTTTTATACTCTAGTACAGAGATTGTGTGTATTTTACCACAGTTAAAATGTTTTGAGAAAGGTCTTTGAGCTTTCCTGTGAGATCCAGTGAGATCCCTGAGCTTTGACAGATCAAGGTAGACTTAGAGAATTTGAATAAAATAATCAATAAGCCATAGAGAGGATTTTGTATGAAAATAGTACAGCGATGCTTTCCTAATGTTTATGAAATGCTTAACAAATTTGATTATGTGAGAGATCAGCAGTTCCAGCCATTTTGGCACGAGGGACCATTTTCATGGAAGGCAGTTTATGAGAGAAAGGGGATGGATTTGGGGTGACTTAAGTATATCATAATTTGTGAACATCATTTCTATTGTTATTAAATTATAATATAAAGTAATTATACAACTCATTATCATGCAGAATTGTAACACAAAATACTGTGGCTCGCCTAGCCAGTATACTTCAGTCTCTCAGTTGCCCAGGTAATAGTTCCTGTTCCAGTTCCTGTTGCTTCTGTCTCTTAGAAACAGTTGGTCACAGTGATGCATAGCTGGTCACTATGATGCACATTGTATAAACCAATTCCAGATTGACAAGCCATTCTGCCTCTGTAATTCTTGCTTGCTTATGTCATCTAACCTCTAGATCATCAGAGATCAGGGCCTGATATTCTGAGAATGATCCTGATCAGTGCCTGTCAATGTAAATAAATCTGCCTCCAAATCCTGGGTTTTTTGGTGTTTCTGCTTGCTGTTGCAGAATCAGTGAGATCCCTGAGCTTATTATTATTATTATTATTTTGGTAATGGGAATCAAACTCATGACCTTGCACTTGCCAGGCAGGCGCTTATGCTGCTGAGCTAAATCCCCAGCCCCAATCTCTGAGCTTATTTTTCTGCAACTGGATAATTCCATCTGGGGGTGATGGAAGACAGTATTATCCAAAGTGTATTATGATCAAAGTACTCGACAATCTCATTTTCTGTCACTGCAAAAAAACAAAAACAAAACCCCTACTTCATCAAGATAAGGTGTTAGAAGAGGAAGCAGTGCTGTGGCAATCTCAAGACCTTCTGCCTAGACTTTAATTCAGAATGTATGGATACTGGGAGTTGTCTTCAGCATATTTTAAAGGCCACTATTAGTTGTGATCTCAAATGGTTGATCCTCTACTAGCATGGACAAAATCAATACATTTGGCTTATTGACAAATGGGTTGTGGATCTGTTTCTTCTCAGTTTAGGGATATTTTGTGGTTGGGAAGTAATGCTCAAATGCTTCTGAAAGCTGAGACTGATGATCAGGCACTAGCTGGGAGAAAGAAACCTGGGCTCAGTCCCTTTCAAAATCTCTACCAATGTTTGAAACATATTAAAATGCCCAGTGTTCACTTGCTGCCCCCATAATTCCAGTTTGGCTTTGAGTACAACCACTTTATCTGCTGACTTGAATGCAGTTGTCATTTTTCCCTGAAATGACAGGCTGAGTTCATTTAGAAGGTTAAATATGTCATATAAATAAGCAAGTTTTGTACTCATTCAATGTCACTGAAATATGCTATCACTCATGACCATTATTCTAAAATAAATTTCTGAAGCAAACTTCATAGATCAAAACTAGGTGTAGAGATATATCTTTAGAAAATCATCTCACTTCCGTGTATAAAAGCGATGTATGTGCTCTAATGTCTATCTCCTCAGAGAGCTGTGTGACTAGATATAAGTTAAGTACATGTATTTTAATGATTTTATTTTAATCATATCCTAGAAAATGTTGTTAAGTTCAGGTGACATTTGTTAGCTATCTAGCATTTCTTTATGGATGCTCCAGTATGTAGACTCACCCTCAAAAGCAATCTCTTTGACTTGAGTAGTGAAACCAAAAATAAGCCAAGTTATGGCTGCCTCTGTCTGTGCATATATGGTCACAGAAAAACCAATTCAATTTTCTTGATATGTAATCATTCAAAGACTTGAATAATGTTGCTTGACAGCAAATGTGTCCATAGCAGATCCACGGGTATACCCTCCTAAAATATATATATATATATATCATATAAAAATCAGCATTGTTGCCTCATTGTCAACACTGGTAGACTTGTTGAGTTGAACTGCACACCATGATGTGATTGTTTAGAGCTAGATATCCCCTAAGAGCTTCAAATGCTCATAGGTGGGGCTTGAAAGGTGATTGGATTATGAAAGCAGGATAGCTGGCTTGCTGTCAGGAGGTATGGGTTGATTTGAAGCAGTGGCTCAAAGAGGGTATGACCAGGAAGGATATAGCCCCCTTCCTGGCCCCTCCATTGACTCTCTCTGTTCTCCCCTTGCCATGCCATAAGCCATTTTATCCTGTGCCATGTCCCTGTGCTATGTCCATCCTTGAAGCCAGCCAATTATGGGCAGAATATGAGTCAGAGTAAACCTCCCCTCTTTCAAGTACTGGGTGTCAGGTATTGAGTCTTGGTAATGAGAGAGCAACTAAGGGACACAGTGACACGTCAATCCTTTCTAACAATTATGCCTCCATATTCTTTACTATTTCATCAATTCTTCTAGCTATGGTGTTTGCTGAAAGAGAAGCACATGCCACCTTCTGAATTGCAGTCTTTTCCTGAAATTTCACAAGATACGTTGTTAGTAGCAGGAAGGGTCTACTCTTTATCAACAGTAAAGAGAATTTTAGCTTTAGTCGTGAGGTAAGCCACTAAGAATGAAGTTCTAAGCGGACCTTCTGCCTTGACTTTATGAAGTAGTGACTTTCAACAATTGCTTGTTCTCTTTGTGTTCTCATTTTTTTTTCCTGAAAAACTCTGAAGGCTAATATTTTAATCCAGCATTCTTGGTCTCCATGTGGCAAAGCAAGGAGTTTTCATGGCTTTTCTAAATAAGCAGTTGCCACATAATATTCAGTGAGGGCTGGAGAATGTGAATCATCTATTGTAATAAACCTGTGCTTCAACGAGGATGCTTGGCAATTTCTTTTGAATGCAATTTTCCTTTTATTGACAGGCTTAAAGTCTTCTTCTGTGTCATCATTGGGCCCCTTCCTTTCTTCAAAGAAACTTTCCTGTAATGTTTGTTTTCTACTCATTTTGTCCAGGGTTAGCTTATGGGCTTCCCGAGACTGACTGAAAGAAATGCATTGTGCAGGAAATGGGCCTGGATGGTAGTGGTAAATAAAACAATGGGTGCTCATTTAAAGACTAAACTAAGTGTCAGACTCTGATGTAAAGCTTTCCACCAAATGCTGATGCAAAATAGAAATATATCAACTCATTTGCCAATAAAAAGCCTGCTACTGGTTGCAGCTTAATTGTCACTTCTCTCTCACATGATAGAGTTTTGGCATGAGTCTGGAAGTAATTGATGTATTGTAGCTTCTGTGCAGTCAAATCTCTCTGCTAATGTTAATCTGTCTTTACAGCTGCTTTCCAGTGCTAATGTCACTGCCTTAGCTCCACCCTAGATCATCAGGCATTAGATTCTCATATGCAGTTCACAACCCAGATCCCTTGCATGTGCAATTACAGTAGGGTCTTGCTTCTATGAGAGTCTAATGTCACCACTGATCTGTGACCTGAGGGCTGAGGACCTCTAGTTTAAGCAATTATTTTCCATGCAGCAGAAATGGCTTATGCAAGGAACAGATTAGTGGTGAGATTGGAAGTGAAACTAGTAGTTATTCTTACTAGTCTTGGAAATACGATTGCTTTTGACTTCATCATAACAACAATGTGCAGTTCACAAAGAATCTTTAAAAATGAGTCCAAATTAATTTAGTTTTGACTATACTTTTGAAGTATTCTGTGTCACTGCTCCTAGAGAGTCTATGTCATTTTATATAAAACATAGGTTTGGGCATCATTTGTTGTGGCCGTGACTCTCTATTGCATCAAAAGTTCTCTTTGCTTCTTTTTTCCTCTCTCTGACTCTCCTGGTGAACTGCACACAAAGTGGACACTTAATACATACAGTCAACTGTGTATTTCCCCCCAAAATGAATTTAAGAAGGCATTAAATTCTTCTTACTTTGAAAAGCAGAATGTAGCAGTATACAAAAATGGTGTATTCTTTTGTCACCATTACAATGACAACAAAATACCTATCAAATAATGCCTAAGGAGTTTCCGCACCTGCCTTGTTGCATCACTTGACGAGGCTGGGGGCTCCACTTAGCCAGTCTCTAAAATCAGAAAGATGATACACTCACATCCTGGATCCCTTGAGAGCAGGCAAAAGGATATGAAAATATCAAAATATCCCAACAAGTCCAAAGGTTTCTATTCAGTTCTTGTTTGATCTGGTTGTGGGGGCAATGTTAGAAACTCCTTCCCACAGGAGAATATATAAGGGCATATTCACATCCTTGGTTTCTCAGAGGAAATACACAGTTCTCAGAAATATACTTGATAGCTAACAAAGTCACAGTTCTGTTTTGCAGGAGTGTCAACACCCCAGATGTTTAACCCAGAGAGAAAACACAAAGACAAAATATGAGCACTTGAAGTGTGTTCCTGTTGCTCTTGGTCTCTGCATTATTTGGCCAGCTTGTCTTCTAGCTGTGTTGAGTGGGGCTTGCTTTTCTACTCATTCCCTAATGTCTTTTTAAAAGAAGGATTTCTCCTGCCATATTTGCTCATTTCCCAGCAGCCTTCCCCTGCCTAATAAGAGTCGTTGGTGTCCCGGTACTGATACCAGACACAGACCCCTGTCTTATTTAAGCCTAGCCTCTGGTCATAGCTGACTGATCATTGTGGGCATCTGACTCAGATTAGCCAATCAGATTTGCTCTACTGAGACTTTGACCTGTGACACATAGAGACAGACTAAAAGTTATTGGGGCTGAAGCACAATGTCATAGGCAGAATCTTCACTCCGCCTCCCTTACCTGCATGCACATGTGAGATGATGAACTGTCTTGTCACTCCCATGATTGCTATGTTACAAGGCACAGTTGCCCTTACAGGGTGACAATTATCTGGGTGAGCCTGATGGAATCATTTAGGCCTTGAAGCATTAGGAGTATTCAGGGAGATTTGAAGCGGGAGTGAGTGGAATTTGACACAGGGGCACTGAAAACAAACTTCAGTGATATCTAAGAATTGACAGTGTCCTCAGCTAAAACCAGTGAGGGAGCCAGGACCTCAGTCTTCTTTTTTTTCATTTTATTTTAAAGAGAATAAGACAAAATAGGTCAGTACAGAGCAGATCGGAACCAGACAACATAGGCAACACAGCACTTTACAATCAGACAACCGGACATTAACAGTAGCTATCACAATATCCTTTTCTCTGCTATAGTTGAGCATAGTTTCAAATACAATAATATCAAACATAACAAAAAAGTATAAAACCATTCAAAGGGTGAAAGAATTACAGGGCATTCTGAACTGAATAACAGAGAATGATCAATGGGTACTATAATATCTCATTTTCAATAAACAATTTTGTTTATACTTTCACACGTATTCAAATCCCAATAAGACACAATGTGATAGATAGAACCAATGGAAATAGAAGAATAGAAGCTTGGTAGGACTTCTAAGAAGGACAGTATTAAATCAGCAATAGCTGTCATAATGTTTTGTTCTCTTCAAAACAGCTGTTCATAGCATCACATATACAGGACCTCAGTCTTACAGTTGCAAGAAAATTGACTCGGCCTATAACCAGAACGCATATGGAAGTGGATTCTTCTCTGGAGTTTCCAGATAAGAGAACAGCATATCTGACACCTTGATCTTGGCCTTGGGACAAACGTAGTTCAGAACTCAGGGGAGTCATGCCTGACTTCTGTATAAGTACCGACAGCACCACTGGAGCTCCCACGCCAGACTTCTGACACATAACTGTGAGCTAATAAATGTATCTTGCTTCAAACCACTACAATCGTGGTTAATTTGCTATGGCCGCAACATAAACAATTCCCAGGATACAGCCCTGTACTTGGAGAGGGCAGTGACGTCCTCCAGTGGAGGGCCTACCATCACTTAGCTTGTAACATAGCAATCACAGGAGTGACAGCTTGGTGGTATGGGATGTGCAAATATTTCCAGTAAAAATCCCCTTTCCCTGCCTAAGCCTGTATATTGTTTTCTGTTGCTTATGACTGAAAGGGCCTTAAGAAAAGGAGATGTGGAGTTGGGTTGTTCCATTCATAACAGTATATAAATTTGGTCCCTGGAAGTGTAGCTCTACTTTGTGAGTTCTATGAACCTTAAATGAACTAAAGATTATTGAAAAAAATGTCTATTATATTTGTTGGCAATTTCTAATTGTGTTTTATGACCCAATTTAGAAATGATGACATATCGTCTTTGGTCTACAGACAGGCCCATCCATATAAACACAGATTACTTTGTTCACTCATAAAAATACTTGGCAATAGGCACGCTCATTTGTTGGGGCGCGTAGCCTAAGACTGTCTGGAAGCCTGAAGATGGGTTGATACTGAGTAAAAAGCTAGGTGAGGTCAGAGCACAGTTTACTCTTCAGGTATCTGTAGGGCCTGAAAAGAGGCTCATGAGAGTCTTCCCCATTCCACCCAGCTCCAGCTGGTGGCCTGGAGAAGGAGCAGAATAACAGAGATGTCCAGGGGCAGATAGCTGGGAGAGGGGCTGAGTGACCCAGAGGAAGAGGAGGGGCAAGCCAGGGGCAGCAGACCCTGGACCTGTCTGTCCTTGGACCCCTGCTCCGCAGTGGCATGTCACTGCATCCTGGGGTCTCAGTCAAGGGAAGGGGGATATAGACCGCCAGTCCTCTGTATTACCTCGCTGTTCTAGGACTGGGAGTGAAATAGAAATATGAAATAAAGATGAAGCAGGGGAGAAATGCCCCTTTGATATGAACTCATACTTAGGAAGCTCTCTCTTGGCTTATGCTTGCTTGGCAAAAGGAATTAAGTTTGAGGTTTACAAGCCTTCTTCCCAAATGTTCCTGTACATGCCACATACTACTGTAATCTCTTCTTTAACATAGTGCTTTTGGTGCAGAAAGCATAACTGAGTCCATTTCAGTCAATGAGATACAGTCTTGGGGTGGATTCAGTGGGCAAAGGAAGAGAGTAAGCTTGAGGCGGGAGAAGAGAGATTGTGTTTAGCAGTGCCTAGGCAGGAACACAGAGCTGAGCCTACTGGAGGAGCAGTTCCATAGAGAAGTTGTTGGAGGGGTCTCCTTTGTGTTCAAGAAAGAAAACCCAGCTTGACTTGGCCCCGTTACCCTGCAGTTTGGCAGCCAGGGGGACAGGCTCACTTATGTCGAGCTGTAGGTCAAACCTCACACATAATTAGGTGAATTTGTATAGAAATCTAGCAAACCAACCCTACTTGCCTGACTTTCTACATCTGGATATTTATTTTTTAAAATCCCTTCTAACCCGTTGATTTAGAGCGTAGTATACCATTTATAGTATTTCCTCACAACAGGAAAGAAGTAACAAATTGACCGCATTCCTAGCTGAAAGTCAATCTTGGTATTCCATTGATAGGAAAACCTATTATCTCTCCTACTCTTTCTCCCAAAAGAGCCTATAGATCAGGCCTTATCTATTTTTCAAATCTTTCCCCAGGCTTTAAAGAAACAATAAAATATATATTCTCTGATGGATAGAGTAGGGAAACAAAATGCTTGTGGGGTTTTTTTTTTTTTTTTTGCTTCTGTTCATCCACTTACCATGTTTCAAGAATTTAACTCCTCTAACATCAGTTCTTTTGGCTGCAAAGTACTAATTCCAATCACCTTCATCATAGTGCCAGAGGACCATAATTAATGTTTATGGAGCATAAAGATGAAATTTTTCTACGCCCTCTCCCTCCCCACACACACACAAGTGCTTCCTGCCTTGTTTGCTGGGGCCTTAATGCCCCGGGTCTGGCAGTCGTCCTAGCATGTTTTGTTCCTCAAGAAGGAAAACACTGTGCTATTCCTGGCTGACTTGGTTTGTCTCTCACTCCCTGGTGCCTTTGATCTTTGAACAGCCCTTCGCTCTGCTGACCGCAGCCTACCCTTAACCACCGAGAAGGCTGAAGGGAACCTGTGACACTGAGTTAGTTCCACTTAGCTTTCCCTGTGTGCTCTTAGATGGCACCCCTGGGGACGTGTTCCTCTGGCCCACTGAGTCAACGCATTCATCAGCTCCAGGGCTCTGCCAGGGAGAGAGCTCCCCTCTTCTCTCCAGCTCCTGCTCATTGAATTGAGAACAATGACAGCGTGTAGTTAGAGAGGGGCGAGATCTCTGAGGGTTAAAAAAAATGGTAACTATAAAAATCTGTCTTTCTGGTAAACAGGGTTTCAGAGGGATTTTCAGTTGGTACAGATGGGGAGGTAGTCAAGACGGGTGATTGTCTCTGCTCTTTCCCACTGATGGAAGGATTAAGGGAGGGGTGTGTGAGTGACATCCACTCCCGCATCCTCTGCACACATGGCAGGGGTCCCACCTTTCCCTGCGACCTTATTCTCCTTGAACTGTCCTTCAGAGTGTGGACATGCTCCTCCACTCCACTGGTGTGCGGATGCTGGGAGAGTGTGCCATCACCTCTCCCAGATCTCAGGGCAGTGGACAGACAACAGGGAGGGAGGAAAAGAATGGTTCCTTCTCGGAACACACCCTTCTTTGAGGAAATCCAAGAAGCTTTGGGAAGAGGCCACCTTGAGGAGACTTGAGGTCACTAGCTTCTAATCTCAGCTAAATAGCCAACTATGTGAATGAAGCCATCTTGGAGGTTGATCCTCTGGCCCAGATAAATTCCCTGGCAGATGTCTTGTGGCTCAGAAATGAGCCATACACTAGTACCCTAGTGCAGGTGAAAGTCTGTTTAAAATACATTATAAAGAGAGCAACAGGTAAAGAAATGGAAACATTACACAAGGAGCTCTCAACACATAAACGTGAACACTTAAACGAGTGTTATGTTTTAAGCCACAAAGATCTGGGGTACTATGAAACATCTGAGTAAGATTAACTTGTGTTTAAAGGTGGCCTGAATCTGGGGTACTAGGCTGGGGTGCATTCACTTTTGGTCTGGGTCTCAGTTAGGCCAAACATTCACAAAATTAACTTTGGTGACAAAGAAATGCAATGTGCTTGCATTTCCCATAGTGAGTAACAATATTGACAGATGGAGTCAAAGGGATGCTCTTGGATTGGATGTGGGGATAAGGGAATGAGGAAACTTTTTTTGTTGTTGTTGTTTGGTATGGGGGAATTGAACTCACGACCTTGTGCTTGTAAAGCAGGCACTTACGCCGCTGAGCTAAATCCCTGGCCCAAATAAGGAAATTTTAAGAGAATGCCTAAGTTTTTCATCTGAGCATCTGAGTGCATGATGGTGCCACTAAAGGCAACTGGGGAGATAAGAGGAGGAATAGATTGTGGAAAAACACCAAGTGTTTTGTTCTGCTCATGTTACATTTGAGATGCCTGTTAGGTTCCTCTGTGGAGGAGATACAGGATTTACAAGGGAAAAGATTTGATACAGGACACATAATTTACAGGATTATTTTATAATATTCACCCAAAGAGTCAAATGCAAAAGAGTGCAGGAGATCTGTCCACACACCAGAGACCCAAAGACTCCAGCTGAGGGCCTGGATCCCGCACCAGTGTCTTGCATGAGTCTCGCTGAAGACAGAGAGCCCACAGCAATGTTCTCCATGAGTCCAATTGGAGGATATGAGCCCACGACGATGTCTCATACAGGTCTGTATCATGGATCTGCACTGGGAACATGGCACTGCTTCCCAGGGAGGGATGGATTTTACTCACGGAAACAAACTCTGTCTGCCTGGCAAAATCAGTGCCCAGTCATGCTGACACTTAGTATTACGGTTTCCAAAACGCCTTCTAACCTCTCGGGTAGGGAGAGGGGGTCAAGCTCAAAACTGACGTGGGAGATGCAGGGGCCTTGGCAGTGACACACAGGGCTCCAGAGGCAGACGGAAGTCTTGGGAGGAAGGAGGGGTAGCAGGTTCTGCAAAGCAAGGGCCTGTTCAGAGCCTTGGGGACCAGAGCAAAGGGATGGGAGGCTGGGCCTCTTGTGACGCCAGCAGGTCAGGAACAGAGATGTGACTGACAGGAGCCACTCCAGGAGGTCTCTCAGGAAGGGGGAATCAGGTCGAATTACAGCCTCCTCCATGGATTGGCCCAAGGCAGTGTGCTGTGGGAGCCCAGGCTGTGCTGAGCCCGGAGCAGGGACCCCTCAAGGGAGCACATGTATTTTTCTGCATTTCTACACAGTTTCATGGTTGTCAGCTTAATGATTGCATAATGTTCTGTGGTACTGGTTACCATGAATTATTAAAGCATTCCCCGGATACTGGATGTTTAAATTGTTCCCTTTCCTCCTCTTCCCTACCCTTACCAATTTTCTTCTTTTTCTCCTTCTCCTCCACTAGGATCTCTTCCTCCTCTTCTTCCTCCTCCTTTTTTTGGTGTTTAGAATTAGTTGCAGCGATTATTTCCAAGTGATCTTTTCCGCTTCAGTTTACATACTTGCTAAAGATAATCTTGTAGTAGTTCATGGGTCCACATACCTCTCTAATGTTCTTTACATGGTCAGTTGCTATGCAGTAGGAGGCTTTAAACCCATTGAATGATGCTGTCAGAATTGGAATCTTTCACTGCAATCTCATCGAACTTGAGTGTCACTTAAGCCTTTTCTTTTTATGCTGACGATTCCATAAAAGGCAATCTCAAGATTGCTTTCTGTTTAGGTTTTTGATTTTGCAGCAGGTACTCTTTGTATTTCTGAGAATTAGTTATTACTTTTGTACATTTCCCTTTTAAGGCCTTAATGTTTTTATTCTAAGTTGTTCTAATTTGGATGAGTTTTTCATAGTGTGCTTACATATACACACACATCTACTGTCATTACTGCTGCAAAGTTCTACCTTCTGTGCTCTCCCTCCCCCCGTGTTTTCCTCTTCACATAAAACATGTGAATGTTCTCCTATTCACATTCTCGCTTTTGGTGAACAGCGAGGCAGCATTCAATTTATTATTAATGAGTTGCACTCTTTGAGCACTGGTTCTCAACTTTGGCTGCACACTGGAACCACCAGGAGAGCTTTAAAATTTGCTGGTGCCTGGGTTTTACTTCTCATTTAATTGGCTTGACATTGGAGTTTTTAAAAACTCCCCAGGTGGTTGGAATACACAGCCAAAGTTGAAAGCCAGGATCCAAAAATTTGCAGATTTGTCGTTGGGTTATAATGAAAGGAGAGGTGATGGTAGTCGGTGGATTGATCCATGAGAACGCGGCTGCAGGAGGCAGTGGTGGGACCAGTTGTCTTGAGAGTAGGAGAGGAAACCCAAGATTTCCTCTGGCATAAATAAATCTCAGGCATCTTCTTTTGGTTCTGGTCTATACCTCTGTTTTATTTATTTTTACTGAATTCAGAACGAGGCTATCTCTTCTGGTTTTCCAACGCTGTTCCTTCCAATCATGTCCTTTCCTCAAAAACTCACTATTGGACAGAGCCCAGCCCAGATTTGCATACATAGACCCACTGAAGCACCCCAAGGCCTTTTAAGAGATTAAGCGAGAAGGGTTCTCTCCTTGGATTTTCTGCGGTCCTTTGCAATCCCTTTTCTCTTTCTGGCTTATATGTTTGAGACAGAAGCCAACCTATGTGTCTGAAATACCCTCAATTCTCGCTAGCCTAGGACAATGATGAATTTATATTAACCATAATGCCTACATTTGGCTGATTTGCTGCTTCCACTTACTGTTAAGGACCTCAGCTTTCCATGTTAGATTTTTGTCCAGGTATTATAAAAGTTCCCTGGATGTGCCTCCTATGTGTTTAGGAGTCAACCCACTAATAGTTTTCCACTTTACCCTTGTCTTTGCTATCAGCCCTTGCAAAGCACTTAAGGGTGGACCTGCCCGTGTCAGGAGGAACTCTGTTGCTTAAATGCTACCATTGTTTATAGGAGACCATTCACAGAAACCTTCTTGTTTCAGAAAAAAGCCTATATTATGTTTTCACACCATCATACATTCTTGGTGAGCTCTGGCACAAAGAACAAGAGTGACTTCCAGACAGGAAGAGGAGGAAATGGGACCTCGTTCAACATAGTAAGTGCTGGCGTGATGGGATCTCCCAGTGTCTACCCTACTCTCCAATCTACACGCTGGATTGGGCTGGAGCAGGGCTAATTTTAGAGTAAATAGAATATGAGCAGGAAAGAAAGTGCTGGAGAAGGAAATCTGTCACCCTCACTGGCTACCTACAAGAGTCTTAGACAGCTTCAGAAGACTAAGTTCCTTAGGGATAGGAACTCTATCTTTTCCCCTGTATTCACAATGTCTAGTGCATCTCCAAAGTAAGTACCCCCAAAATAATTATTGAACAAATCCACTGAGTCATAGTACTTTTCCAAGTCTTACTTGACTGTAAGATGGTTTTGCCACTTGAATTTCTTTTTTTTTTAAATAATTTTATTTAAAGAGGAAAAAACAAAACAAAATAAAACAGAATAAAGGGTAGCAATCATACAGTATTCCAAGGAAAAAAGGAAAAGTACAACAATAAAACCTAAGAAATTATTACTTGACTAATTACATACTGACTTCTTGGAAATAGTTGTTCAAATTACAAAGTTAAAGCATGTAAAGTAGACATTCAAACAG
>PVJX010044956.1:0-12953 GCA_004027295.1 Dolichotis patagonum | reverse complement strand
TAACAGAAAATGATCAATGGGTACTATAATATCTCATTTTTGATAAAAAAAGAAAAAAATTTGTTTGAACTATCACACATATTCAAATTCCAATAAGACACAATGTGGTAGATAGAACCAACGGTAATAGAACAAAAAAAGCATGGTAGGACTTCTAAGAAGGATAATATTAAATCAGCAATAGCTGTCATAATGTTTTGTTTTCTTCAGAACAGCTATTCATATCATCAA
This sequence comes from Dolichotis patagonum, assembly GCA_004027295.1. NCBI lineage: Eukaryota > Metazoa > Chordata > Mammalia > Rodentia > Caviidae > Dolichotis > Dolichotis patagonum. The sequence goes on along the minus strand of PVJX010044956.1, from coordinate 12,722 downwards.
GTATGACATAGTCAAACAAAAAAGGATAACACCATTCAAACTGATGATTTAAAACTTTGAAAGACTTCAAAGCTATGAGATGGGGACTCATGCTTACCATAAAGTCTTATATACTCTTATCAAATCTCATATTAGGGACATTATATGGTATTTACCCTTGTGAGTTTGGTTTATTTCACTAAAGAGAATGGTCTCAAGTCGTGTCCATTTATTTATAAATATCTCGATGTGATCATTCTTTATAGCTGAGTAGTACTCCATTGTATAAAAATCTCATGAGAGAAATGCAAATTAAAACCACACTGAGATTCCATCTCACTCCAGAAAGAATGGCCAAGATAGAAAACACTACCAACAAGTGTTGGAGAGGCTGTGGGGAAAAAGGAACTCTTCTGCACTGTTGGTGGAAGTAGACTGGTGCAGCCACTGTGGAGGTCAGTCTGGAGATTCCTCAAAAAGCTGGGTATGGAAGTCCCATTTGACTCAGCTATTCCGCTTCTAGGCATATTCCCAGAAGAACTGAAAACATCATACCACAGTGATATATGTGCACCCATGTTTATAGCAGCACAATTTGTAATAGCCAGATCTTGGAAATAACCTAAGTGCCCATCGACTGTCTACTTCTTAGCTGCCTGTTTCTAGGATATGTACTAGTGTAATGGTGAGACTAATGTCTACAAATTTTGCTGATTCCCTTTCTAATTATATTTGGCTTTTCAAAAATTTGTTTCTTCATCTCTTAATATTTCTCTCATGCCATCTGTGATTTAAGAAATTCTACTCCTTTGCAATATTTATGTGTCTTACTTATTTTACCTTCATTATGCAGTGCCTTAGACTGACAGTTAATACTGAGTGGAAGCATTGAGAGTGGATATTCAGCCATCATCTCCCATCTTAGAAGGTCTCCATTTACCAGGTTATATGACATTACTTGCATATTTTTCATAAACATCCTATCTTGGTGAAAAGTCCCCTGCTATGGGCTGTGTCTGGATGTCATCCCAAGGCCTCATGCAGTCTTGAGGGGTGGACTTTTCTGAGGCAGCTGACTCCAGAGTTTGAGATTGATTCATTGTGTCAACTGGAGACGTATACAAGCTTAACTCAGTGACTTGACAACTCTACATCTTAGAGTGAGGAAGACATGCCCTAGGGCAGCTGTTTATACCCTAGGATGCAGAGAACCCACTCTACAGAGATTAACCTGCATGTAGTGTAAGAAAGAAAAAGAGATTTGCTCTCCACCTTTTACTCTAGTTAGTTTTGCATCTTCTGCTGCCCTGAACTATTGCCCCTCACAATTGTATCCCACCTTGGAGCTAGCTAATTACAGATTGAAACCTCCACAAACTGTGAACTAAATAAATCTTTCCTCCTTTAACTTTGGGCATAGGCATTTTGTCTCAGCAATGAGAGAAAAGTTCCATTTTTCTGTTCCTTGCTTGGTGATAGAGTTCATCATCTATGAGTACTGACGTCATAAAATGCTTCTGTATCTTTCAGTTAACCCCCTGATTATTCTTACTTTTTGTTAATGTGAAATGTTAAGTATATCATGCTTCCTTGTGATCACATCGAACTGATAATAGTGTGCAATTTTTGTCTTATGATTGCTTGGTGCTTTTCAAATATTACTGCTCCTCCCCTCTCACCCTAAATCCCTTGATCCTTTTACCATTTCCAAACTATCCACCTGTTTTCTATTATTTATATTTTATTTTTCTCTTAAATTATGTATAACTTGGGTTTCTAACAGAAGAGAACCCTACAATGTTTAAATTTGTGTGTCTGATTTATTATTTTTGCAATAAATTCACTAAATAATTTTGCCTTTCTTATCATATTTCAGGCACTGTATTGAGAGACTTGTATCATAATGTATATAAAATATCAGTTTATTCTTTTTTAGAATAGAAGCTTGGAAGGGAAAATGTATCAGAAGCAAAGAAAATTACATTTAAAATTAATATTGAACATAACTAATAGAACAAGGCAACAAGAAAACCGTTATGGTGGTTTATACAAAAATTAATGTAGCTAGGAGCAGCCTTCCCCTAGGGCTAACATGTAAGTTGATGTCTAAAAGGTAGACAATAACTTGGGGGAAGTTGGGAGAAATAGAATTCACAGCAGTGGATAAAATGGCAGAAAACCAGTGAATGAGAGAGACAGTGAGAAGTAATGAGGACGTCAATGAAAAGCAAGGTCAGAGCTCTGATGTCAGTAGTGCATCATATACAGAATGTACCTCATGATGAGCACTTATGTGTTCCTTTCCCTCCCTTCACAATGAAACTAAATACTGCTTGAACATCTAAAACATATCTTGGTTAAATTTGTTACTGTTGCATGCATTGAAACTGAATACTTGGCACAAAGAAAAAACTGGGTACACACTGTTTTGACCTTTTCCTGTTTAATTTTCTACATTGACAAACAATAGTTTGCTAACTTGTATAATCACCAGATTTTCCATAAAAGAGTATTTCCCAATATCTAAACCTAACAACCTGAACTAGCTCTGCTATAACTCATTTCGTGGTCTTGTTCAAACCATTGAACTCAATGGACTTTATAAATTCAATATGTGATTCTAGAAATTTTTGAAGTCATTGCTCAATACCAGATTAACACTTAGAAGGAATCACAGAAACATCAAAATTCATGTATTTGTCAAAATTGTATAACTGTCTTAGTTGTTCTATTTACTTACATAGAACGAATGGTGGCTTATAATGCAGTAATTCCATGAGAATAAACTCCCAATCAATCAAAGCAACAAACTGAAAGTGCTGACAAACTGTTGCAACCGCACTACTCAAATCCCAAGATCCTAACAGGTGATAGTATATGCCAATTATTCTGCTTTCCCTGGAGTTATTTTTTGTAATGTGTTTATTCCTGGTGAGTTAAAAAATACCTTAGGGATAAATCTCCCAATTACAAGCAGGTATAAGTCTTTCTTGGCAGATTCTGACGTGGACCGCTGGTGTCTCTGACAGAATCTTTCTTGGGGTCAGGTAGGAATGAAGACAATGTCTTCTCGAATTACAGTTGCTTGTCTTTTTTTGTTTTGTAACTTTCATCACTAATGGTGATCATTTTAGGGCTTTCAGTGATGAAAACAGCCTGCTCTGGCACTTGCCTAGATACTCAGGCAAAATGAGACAGTGTAGGTTTCTTGTTTAGAATGATCATTAAAAATATAATTGTACTATAGTTATGTATTTATAATAATTTGCATCACAAATAAAATTTTCATCATTCATTATTGAAAATATATATTAGCAGTTTTACAATACCTCACTAATAATTTTAGAATATTTGTAGAATAAATAAAAAATAAAATAAAAATAAAATAAAAAATAAAAAAATGATAAAAAAAAGTCAAATAAGATGCAACACTTTTATTGAAAAATGAGACAAATAGGCCAGAGCTATATTCATTCTGGGAAAAGTAAAAGTCTCATAGAACTTTTTAAAACCTCTTTTTAGATTCTGGAGAGACAAAGTTTGAGGACAAATTTACCATTCCTTAGGAGGTACCTAACCAGTTATTGCAAGCTGTTGAGTGAAAAATTAGTATATTAAAAGTGATGAAGACTTTGGAAATTAGTCAAATCTGACATTAAATAGATGAAGCTGCTAAATACCATAAACAGAAAAGCATGGCAGCAAGTTAAAGAAATTATTTTTTAAAGTGAAGACCGAAAAGAATTTTTGTTGACCACACAGAAAATGTGAAGCCTTCCTGTTGATCACATCCTGTAACTTAGGTTCATACATTGTTGTTGAATAACACATCTTGCTCGTATATTTGTGAGACAATGAAATGAAAACTCAGCAGACGAGGAACAGGCTGGAGTCCTTAAAGGAAGAATGGAAAAGGAAAGTGTTTTTTCCTGGAGAATTATTACCCATGAGCTTCGTGTGGCATTCATCTTGTTCTTCCTTTCCCACCCTGAGGTCCCCTTAGCAGTCGGGATATTCCAGCAGACTTCTCTGTCTTAATGCCCAGTGGAGTTGACTTTTGAGTTCAGTTCCTGAAATTATACTTCAGTCACTTCTGTTTCCCTCAGCTATTCCTTGCCTTCCATTTCCTCTTGCTTTTTCCTATGCAGCCAATCCTAAAAGGCTACAGACACCTTATACACAGGCAACATAATGGCCAAAACTGGTTGGTAACTGAAGCAGTTCTGTGCTACCTTGCGGCCTCTCACATTTGCATTTAACTGGACCATGAAGAGGACAACATATTCCTAAGCTCAAACCTAAGTCCTGATTACCAATGTAAGTAAATGACACCTCCTTTTCTTCCCAATAACAGAAGCTAAACAATCACTGATAGCAAGCAATCTGAGATTTTAATTTTTTTGCATTTTCATATAATAAAAATAAGCATATGTAGAGATATATTTATTGATAATCAAAATCATTTAAGTGGCCAGTTCTTTTAATCTTGTTATCTAGTTTACCTTTTATCACTTTAATCCACAGAAAATCAAACTGACATTTTTAACCAGTGAAATTTTATGTAGAACTTCATTTCTATCAATTGTCTTAATAATAGATGTCATTGTATGATAATTCATTATTGAATACACTGAGACTTGATTATGCAGAAACTGCAGATAGGACACCTGTGTCATAATAAAACTTTTCTTTATAACGATCTCCTTTTACTTTGCAGGTCAGTTATTTTTCTGAGTGTTATTTCTCATAAAAGAACAGAATATTCATGACTATTACAAAACTGATTCAGCAGTGTCTCTGATGATTTACTATGAGCTGCTAATTCTTTATTAGACTATGAGTTAGAAAAGGTAAGCAGATTAATTTTGCTGCTGAATGCATAAATGTCAGATAAATGAACAATCTTTCTCATCACAGGGCAGAGTAGAGAGTAAACAGTGATGAAGACTTTAAGATTGTTTGACTTTCTGTCACATTTTAAATATTTATTTGTCACGATATAAAATTCACTCCTCCATCTATGTGGAATATCTGTGATTTCTCACAAAAGCCTCCTCAGTAACATATCTTTATGTTCTACTTGAAAGTCCTCTTCACTCCTGTCTGCATAGACAATTCCTGTTATCATTCAAATGCCAGGTAAAAATGTTGCTATCCTTTGATGCCTACTCTGATTCCTGAGACATTTTTGTTCGAGTTTTTCTATTGAACTAATTAACAGTTAACTGTAAATTCTACCTTCCTGACCATGTGGAGAGTTAATTGGTTTTATCATAACAATTACTTTTGAGACGTTATTTTTATTTTCTTCAAATTCTATAAAAGAGCTTTCATGACTTGTTTGATAATGGTTGTCATAGTTAAAAATTAAGTCATTCACATCATGAAAGTATCATTGAGTGACAGTAACTAATTCATGTTTATGTTTGATTCAATTCCGAGGAATAGCTTTTGCTCTGGTAGTATGCAGCTGGTGACATTAACATTACATGTGCTTGTCATTTATATCATAGTAGACAAAGTCTACAGACTATTTGTGCCCTTGTTAAAAGTAGATTCAAAATTAAAATTAATTGCAACATTAGTTTCAGTATGTTTCACATGAAATAATAACACTTATATTGGAATTTGTTAAGACCTTAAAATAGTGATGGTGAAAATATTAGTGACCAAGTGCCCAAACAGCAAACCCAAACCCACTTACATCGTTCACTTCTGTCATTGTTACTAGCTATGTTAATGTAGAGTTTTTGTCCCTTATCTTATCATATGTAACATTAATAAATAAAATTTGAGAATTCATGATGAAAATATATTCTCCAGAGTCACAGTCAAACAATTTCCAAACTTATTCTTTTATTATAGGTGTTGTTTTCTGAACTGCTATTATTATCTGAAAGTATAACCTGTTCCCTGTAATTAGTTATGTCTGAACTCAGTACCAAGAAGAGTTCTATTTCCCTTATTAGGTTTGCTTTGCAATTCTAGGCATTACGTTGCTTTAATGAAGAGGGCTGAACTATTTGCACAGACTACTGGGAAGCTGAAAGGCAGATTTTTATTTAGCTGCACAAATTTGCCAACATTTGCTATATGTTGTGAAATCCTTAAATACTTTCTAGGAGAAATGAAAAATAGTAAGTAGATGAGCAAATGAAATTGCTATCAAAGATTTGATTGCTTCTTTTTCCTTTATCCATGTCCTCTTGTTTTAATCATACAAACTTCTTTAACAAAATTTCTTCCACAGTACATCATACACAGTAATTCACATATAAGAAATCTTTGTTACTTCAGAATTGAGTATCTTTGTTCTGCTCCCATTGAAATGACATTCTTCCAAGGGTAAAGGTATAGTGGTAAAACAGACCCAAGAGAAACTCAGTCACCTCTGATTCTGGGCTAACTCAGCACCTACATGGGTAAGTTCTCAAAGGTGAGCTTGTAAATATGCACCCATTATTAGTAGCTGCAAAAATTCTTTCCAAATACCTGTTATCACTGATCCAGGATTACACCTGTGCACCTTCCTTAACCCTGAGCCACTCCCTTTAGAATCATATGAACACCGTACACTGAGTTCACTGAGACCACGACCTTCTTAGACAACCTGCCCCACTTTTCTCCGACTCCCTCATGGTAGTGAGAGGGTGAACAAGAATTGAAGATACAGAAAGAGACAGAGAATTAGCAAAAAGGAAGAGACATTGTTAGACTTCTGATTCATCTTATTAATCCACGTTAAGTCACCTAAGTGACTGGTGCCTAAGAAAATGATCACAGGAAATTCCACCTTGGTGACAGAATTTATCCTCTTAGGACTCACAGATCTTCCAGAGCTTCAGCCCATTCTCTTTGTGCTGTTCCTGGCGATCTACTTGATCACCGTTGGGGGGAACCTTGGGATGATGGTTCTGATCTGGGTAGATTCCAGCCTCCACAAGCCCATGTACTTCTTTCTTGCCAGTTTGTCCTGCTTGGATCTGTGCTATTCCACCAACGTCACTCCCAAGATGCTGGTGAACTTCTTATCGGAGAAGAAAACCATTTCCTATACTGCTTGCTTAGTGCAGTGCTACTTTTTCATTGCCATGGTGATCACTGAATACTATATGCTAGCAGTTATGGCCTATGACAGGTACATGGCCATCTGTAGCCCTTTGCTTTATAGCAGCAAGATGTCCAGAGGAGTGTGCATTTGCCTCATTGCTGGCCCCTATGTTTATGGGTTCCTCAGTGGCCTGATGGAAACCATGTGGACATATCGCTTGACCTTCTGTGGCTCCAACATCGTAAACCACTTCTATTGTGCTGACCCTCCCCTCATCCGCCTCTCCTGCTCAGACACTTTCATTAAAGAAACTTCTATGTTTGTTGTAGCAGGATTCAACCTTTCCAACTCCCTCCTCATCATCCTCATGTCCTACCTCTTCATTCTCACAACCATCCTTAGGATGCGTTCTGCTGAGGGCAGGCGCAAAGCCTTCTCCACCTGTGGGTCTCATCTGGTGACAGTAACTGTGTTTTATGGGACCCTGTTCTGCATGTATGTTAGATCTCCCACAGACAAGTCAGTGGAGCAGTCCAAAATCATTGCTGTGTTCTACACCTTTGTAAGCCCCATGGTGAATCCCATCATTTACAGTCTAAGGAACAAGGATGTGAAACAAGCTTTTCAAAAACTGGTCAGAAGGAACGTCCTTTCCAAATAAAGTAAAAAATCAATGAGTACATCTTTATGAATTAAAGATTTATTTATGAGAACTTTATGCAACTTAATAGAATTTATTGTAAAGTTAATTTATATTCATGATGGAAATGTATAACAATAAAACATAAAATGCATAGATAAAAATATTTCATAATTGCATATGACAACTAAATGCCATGTTTAGTATGAAGGGTGAAAATCTATGTATGTCAATATGGTTAATAATTGTTACACAGCTTTATACTGAAATCTCTAAAGAAGCTTATAATGTAAGAGTAAAATATTTCTTTCCACACCCCTTACATTCTTTCTTGGTAGTGACTTTATTATCATTTTTTTCAAGTTTTCAGAAAAAAAAAAACTTTGTATAAAAAAAAGATTTATGTGGTTATATATGTACATATGTATGCAGAAATTTTGAAATGCTTGCTGTCACTACCTGATTTTTAATAGTAAATGATGTCATAGATTTATTATGCAGAGCTTTAATCTGTGTTTTGGGTGAATGTCCTCATATGTTGCTGACAAAACTTGCTGTATCCTACAGGACAGAAAAATCTATTATAACACCTCCCTCTGTGTTCTTGACACAAACTTGTGAAAATCACTTTCTACAAGGTGCTTTTCTCCTTCCACCACAACAGCAGAATCCTAGAATGTGAAACAGTATTTTCAGTTAATCATTTCTGGGTTAAACTCTTACAAAATATATATGTATGTCCTTAAATAACTTTCAGTATAAAGTTATTTAATCATTTCTGGGTTAAACTCTTACAAATCATTTCTGGGTTAAACTCTTACAAAATATATGTGTGTCCTTAAATAACTTTCAGTATAAAGCTGTGTAACAATTATGGGCAGAGACTATCAGTGATATTCCACATTTTTGGTTGAGAAGTACTACATGACTTTCTCATCTCTCTCTGTTTTATTAAACTATTTTTCTTTTTAAATTTTTTTATTTTGCCGGGGATTTAGCTCAGTGGCTTAAGAACCTGCCTGGCAAGTGTGAGGTCGTGAGTTCAATCCCCGGTACCAAAAAAAAAAAAAAAAATTATTTTAAAAATAAAACAAAAAAGGTAGAGGGGATATAGAATTTCAAAAAGTAGTAGGAAATTAACAGTAGTTAATATATTGCACATTGTTATCTTAGAAGCAGTTGTTCATGTTACAAGATTTAGGCATAAAAATGAACAAACTATGACAGCACAAACTGTTCTTTTTGATGAACTTACAGAGATTAGTAGTATAGTTATCTATCTTGGCACTCTAGAAAGAATGGCTGCCATCAAGAAATCAACAAATAACAAACCCTGGAGGGAGTATGGGGAAAAAGGAACCCTTGTCTACTATTGAAGGGAATGTAGACTGGTGCAACCACTATGGAAATCAGTGTGGAGATTCCTCAAAAAACTAAGATTGGAGGTCCCATTCCATCCAGCTATTTCCCTTCTGGGTATTTTCCCAGAAGAATTGAAAACATCATGCCACAGCAATATATGTGCACCCATGTTTATAGCAGCACAATCTGTAATAGCTAAATCTTGGAAACAACCCAAAGGCCTATCAATTATGGAATGGAATAAAAAAATGTGATATTTTATACAATGGAGTATTGCTCATCAATAAAGAAGGACAAACTTGAGGCTTTTAAAGGTAAATAGATGCAACTTGAAACCATACTCATAAGTGAAATAAAGCAAACTCATGTGTAAATATCATCTTCCTAGGGTAAAAAAAACCTGAAAGAGCAACAAGATCCAAATTGTACAATAAATATTGTGAAAATCAAAGGGTAAGAAAGTGCTCAAAAAGAAAGAACAACTGGCATAGGAGAAAGGAGAAAAGGAAGAAGGAAAGAAATTGTATGTATATAGATGTGTATGTATATATTAAGCTATTTTTCACAGGGACCTGTGATTTGATATTTGTATCACAGTTCAAATTTCACCCACCATTCTTTCTTGCCTGGATTAGTTATTATGTATCTAATTCCAGAAATCAACATATTGTTTCTGATATTTTAATGATAAACAATAAACCTTACAAACTGATTTTTAAAAAAATTTATTTAAAAAGAGAAAAGTCAGAAAAGAAGAAAAAAAGCAAAAGGCATATACAACAACAACAAACTCAAAACAATGTCAATATAGGTTTTCACAACAGAATGAAAGAAATTTAATTGTTATATTGCATATTTTTCTTTTCTTTTTTTAAAGAAATAAAAGAAAATTAAAGAGAATAATGATTTTTAAAGACATATGTATATTTCTTTACACATCCCTTATCTTACATTGTCACTTGGTATTTATTATAATTTTTCTGATGCTTTTGATGTTGCATAATATAAAAGAAATTGACAAACATTGACTGAGTTACCTCCACCAATTATATATCATTTCTAGCAGGAGCTCTACACTAATAACAGTTCTTTTGTATCTATTTTTAAATTTTATGGTAAAAGGGTATAATTTTTGATACACAGTATCAGTTTGAGAAGGTTAGAAGTTTAACTAAGGGACTCAGCAGGGAGCAAGGTCCTTACTTTGGAAATAGTCTCATCTTGTGCGAGAGGAGGGCTTGGAGATTGTGTGCGCAGATAACCTGCACACAATACAAGGGAGGAAAAGAGGCTTGCTTCCCACACCCTTTTTTGCTCTTGTGGCTTTTGCTGTCTTCTGCCACCTCGAACTGTTGTCCAGTTACATGCCACCCTCCCTTGGAGCCAGCTGATTATGGACTGAAACTTCCACAAACTTTGAACCAAATAAATCTTTTTTTCCTTAATTTTGGGAGTCCAGTATTTTGTCTCAGTAATGAAAGAAAAGTAATTAAGATAAAAGGTAAAATATCATGACAAAATAATACAGTTTTGTAAAGATTGTAAAACTGGAGAGAGAAGCCTTCCAGTCTGTTGTGTACTGTAATGCAAGAATGCAAAAATGCTAATGCAAGAGAAGAAAATCAACTGAGTAAACTGAAACCAGCTCTATGATCTTGCAAGACGTCAACTTGTTCATTCACCATGTACCCTCCCTGGCTCACCCACGGCTTCTAGTACAATGTCATTTCAGAACAGAGAGGAGAAAATCAGAGTAGCTCTCGTCACTATGAGGACACAGATGTAGATGTAACAGAAAGGAAAAGCCTCAGAGTATAATTAGCCCCTCTTCACAATAGACATGCTTTTCCTCAGTTGTATTTCAAAACTTTCTTTCTACCATGAAGTTGATTTTTCTGCTAAATATTTTCTACATGGTTACATTTTCTGATACACTCATTCTACATCACTCCATTTACTTATTTCAATTTTACATTATTATTTAAATATTTTCATTTGGAAATCAGATTTCTCATAAATTATGTTAAAGCACATACATAGAGCTATCTTTTGAAATTTATATATTTAATTGCTTATTAGATCCTGGTAAAATGCATATTTTGATGCACTTTATTTAACCATCCATACATATTTAGTTTTTCAAAACCAGCCCCTTTATTCTTCTGGTTTTTTAATTGCTTCATCCATGCCTGATTTTTACAGCCTCGTGCAACACAAAATAAAAGGTCAGTAATCACTGCAGGATAAAATACCTAATAAATGTTCATGGACAAAGAGAACAAGTACTTCTGTAATAGGAAAGGTAAGAAAATTATCTTGGACCAACCAATGGCTCTGAGGAAATATATTATCAGTCATAAGGCAGCAGTGCTTTTCAGAAGTAAATACGAATGAACAAAATGCTCTTGATATTTATGGTTGATTCAAGAAATATTAAACTCATAGATATGCTTTCCAGTGCATCATTTTAAATAAATAAGAAATTGCATCAAGTACTTTGCTGAATTAACAAGGCAGTTGGAATAAAGGCATCAGCCTGTTGAGACCATCTATAATTCACCTTGTACTAGGACAGACATAGATTAAGTAGGTTTGCACTAATTTTTCTTGGATAATTTTTTTTAGTGAACCCAGAATTTTATCTAAAACTTATGATATTATTTCTTTACTAACAACTTTTTTTTAAAAGACTCCTTTATCGAAGTCTGCTATAAAAGAGCTCAGGTAAACATCATTCTTAGGTGTGCCTGTGAATGATGCTCTGGAAGAGATTAACGTTTGAGGGGAGAAAGTGACCACAGAGACTTCCCAACCAGGGGCGTCAGCAGGCGCTTGCATGTAGAAGGTCTGTGGATCAGAGAGCAGCAGAAGGAAGGAAGGAAAGCAACGCGGCTCCCTCTGCTGGCAGGGAAGCACTGTCCTGTGCCATTGGGTGTTGGTGCTGGTGGTTCTCACAGCTCCCCACTCACATCTGAACTAGGCTGCCCTCATTTTTGTGCCTTCAGACTCAGACCGAGCTATACTGTGGGTCTTTCCTGTTTTCCCATTTTCAGACAGCAGCAACCCATGGCACTCTGGGCTTCACTATTACTTATGTCAATTCCCATGACAATAGTATTTATGTTATGCTCAATATATATGTAATATGTATTATATATATGCAATATATTATATATACCTAGTCTCCTGTGGGCTGTGTTTCTTTGAAGAACCTTTGCAAAACCAGAGATGATAACAGAATGGTTTGAGAGAAACCATACACAAAGAATGAATTTTCTGAATAAATTCTGTGATTTCTGCCCTTAACAAGCTTTAAAGATGCTGGTGAGCATATCTGCCATAGTAAAAAGAAAACTGTTAGGCAATCCACTGAATGAATTGTTTAAATAGATGCGTAAACTGTGTGTACTGGATCCCTGTAATCAACCACTTATAAGATATCAAGATTTAAGTAATCAATATCAGTACTTTTAAACATTTTGGAAAAATAAAAACTGATCCGGCCTGCGGATCAATCCGTGGGTCTAACCTGGAGGGGGAACGGGGATGGGATGAAAACAGGACAAGAGGAAAGAGAGACGGAGACAAGTCGAGCAATTCCAATCAAGTCTCGTTTATTGAGGAAGTGAACATGGCTTATATAGAAGGCGGGAAGTGAGATCAATATGACGTAGCCGGGTAACTAGGTAA
>PVJX010044955.1:0-12960 GCA_004027295.1 Dolichotis patagonum | reverse complement strand
GACAATGCCTCGGGCAAGTCTGTATCAAGGACCTGCGCTGGGAAGGCCCAACGGTCAGCAGTGGAAGCCAGGAGGTCTGCATCAGCGGGGTGAAGGAGCTGTGCCAGGGGCTGAGGGGTCTGCCCTGGAGCCAGGAAGCGATGCTCGAGGTGAGGACCAGGGTTCCCCCACAGAGGACCGCAGCCATCCTCAGTGACAGTGAGGACCCCAGCTCCGCCGACGATAACAGCTGGGTTCACATCAGGAAGCCATCGAGACAAGCTTCTCCATCAATACCCTCCCCCCTTCTCCTTTTATGCTGCTGGCAGCAGTCCCCAGGCGCCTCCGCACCCAGGCCAGGCTGACTCGGTTCAGCTGAGTGTTCCAAGATGCCCGTGAGTTCATCTACCGCACACGGGGAGTGGCAGCTGGAGGGTTAACAGGAGACACCTCCGAAACGAGAGACGTGGGAGAACGGTGCGGTGAAAGTATCTAACCTGGAAGAAGGCAGTGAACGGGCAGCAGAGCAGCACAGCAGGATGGAGCAGCCGAGGGCACACAGCAGAGACTGGCACGAGTCCGAGGCTGCCCGGGCGTGTGCAGCAGGAAGGAATCCAGTGGGCACCATTGGCTGGAAAGACCCATTGCGATGGAACCTGTCCACCAGGGCAGCTGTTCTTCCCAGAGGCCGGCACGCCTACAAGAAGAGAGCTCTGGCAGGGACACCTGGAGCACTTCCGCCCAGAACCTGTGTCCCAAGTATCGAGGAGGACAAGACAGGTGCCCGGGGAAGCTTTCAGCAGTGGCTTAGTCACTGTCTCATGGCTGGGACAAAACAGCAGACACCCACAGCCTCACAGGAGAAGCTTCTCTTGGCTCATGGTTTAGAGGATTCAGTCCACAGTTCCTGGCTTCATGGCAGGAAGGGTCTGGCAGAGCAGAGCTGCTCAGCTCATGGTGCCCAGGAAGCAGAGGGTGAGGGGAGGAGCCAGGAGGAAGCTAAACCCATCCAGGCCACGCCTCCAAACCAGCCTCTTCTGACAGCCCCGCCTCTTCTGAAGGCCCCGCCCCTTCCAACAGCCCCACCCCTTCATAAGGCCCCGCCTCTTCTGAAGGCCCCGCCTCCTGACAGCCACAAGCTAGCATCGATGCTAGGAAAGCACACAGCCGCATCCTCCTGCTCCAGCTAACGGCTTCTCCTTTTGCTCTAGATCAATGACGACGCTGAAAACACCTACTACAGCAGCTTCATCTCCCACCTGGCCAACATCGAGTACCCAGGTAGGACGCCAGGAGGGCACTTGAGTGCGTGTGGGGGGGTGGAGCAGGGTGTGCAGAGGGCGACACTGCTGAGCTTCTGCTGGCCCTGACCCGGGACCCCGAGGACCCTGCTCCTAAACGCAATGAGCTCTGTCGCGGCGGAAGACGGCGCCAGCGACGCCTCAGCATCCTCCCTTGCTCCCAAAGCACTCGGGCTTGTCGCTCTCCCCACTTTGCAAAGCAGCCCGCAGGCCCTTTTCCGAGTCTGTGGTTAGCTGCACTGTCGTAGCTGCCTCAGTGTCCCGCATCGACCTGAGATGTTTCTTTTTCATGCTTATTTTGACCTCGGTGAAGATCCGGGAGTTGCACGGTGCCAGGTCCGGTGAACCAGGTGGCTGGGGACACGAGGTGTTTTCCAGCCTGCCTTCCCCCGGGGTGGCCCCGGGGAGCAGCATTCGCCACAGTTTTGATCACAAACCAGTTGCCGACACTGGCGAAAGCGCATGTCTAGAGCTGCTTCTGAAAACGGCAAGAGATGGGTCAGCGCGCTGGCCCTGAGCTCCCTCTGTCTCCCGTCCTGCCTGCTAGGACAAAGCACGGTGCTCAGCGGCCTCACCGTCCAGGACATGCTGCCCGAGGACCTCTTCCACTACTACACCTACCAGGGCTCCCTCACCACGCCGCCCTGCACGGAGAACGTGCGCTGGTTCGTGCTGGACGACTCGGTCAAGCTCTCCAGGGCGCAGGTAGCGCTGGCCCAGGCCACGGGGGTGGGGGGCACTGAGAGGGCGCCTGGCGTCCCTGCGGCTGATCCCTGGGGCTCGGTGGCGTCTGCAGCGTGCAGGTCTGCCGAGCCTCCCGTGCCACTGTGGGTGTCCTCCCCAGTGTAGTGTTGCAGAAAACAAACCCAACATGGGAGGAGGTTTAGGAGGCAGTTTATTACATCGGTTGACAGATTTCTCCCAGTCAGCCTGGCCTGGAAGGGTTTCAGGGCGTTTATGGAGAAAGCAAGGGGGCGGTGCAGAGGTAGATTGAGTGCATTGTGATTGGAGGGTTGCTTGACATCACGGGTTGCTAAGGAAGTTTAAACTTTTTTTTTTTTTTGTATCGGGGATCGAACTCAGGACCTCGGGCTTGCCAGGCAGGCGCTTATGCTGCTGAGCTAAATCCTCAGGCCCGGAGTTTAAACATTTTAGGTTCCATTGTGAGGCGGTCAGCTCTCCAAAGCAGGGCGACGCTGAGGAAGAAACTACTGTTACATTTTAAGTTACATGGTAAGGTCATCAGTTATACAAAGGCAGTAAAGACAGAGGTTACACAAAGGGACATTTCAAGTTACATTTTAAGGCCATCTGTTAGACAAGCTTACACAAAGGAAGGAATGTTTTCTTATCAGGTTGGTCCGGATACCTTGGCTTGGCCTGGGCAGCTTTTCTTGACAGGCTTTTATTTACGATTTTAGATTCCCCTTCAGTGGAGACTGGTAAACCCTTGCATGCACGAAATCTATTTGCTGCTAGTGAGGCCAGTTATCTTCTTATGTATGTCAAGGTCTTTTCCACATAGCGGGAAGTCAGTTTGGGGTCCAGTTATCCAGAGTCAGCCTGGAATTCAGGAGTCAGTCCTGTAGGTTTGATGTTAACATAAAGGAACTTTTTACAAATATGATACAAAGAAAACGCCGGGCGTGGTGGCACACCTGCTATCCCAGCATTTGGGAGGCTGAGGCAGGAAGATTGTAATGAGTTTGAGCCCAGCCTGGGCCACATAGTGAGAACCTTTCTAAAAAAAAAAAGAAAAGAAAAGAAAAACCCAAAAACCAACATTACACTAAACACATCCCAGTGAAAACACAAAATGCAAAAGATGAGAAGGTTTGAGAATCTAAGCGAGCAAGCAGTTGTAAAGAGAACCATGAGGCAGAGGGCTGATCTGCCCCGGGTATAGCAAGGGCAGGAGGGACTGGGTCCTGCTTCCCAGTGAGGGAAACTGAGGCAGCTCACACTGGACTCCCAGCCAGAACCCGGGCAGGGAGCATGAGAAGCCCTCAGCCAGGTTCTGCAGGACGGAACGTGAGCGTATGGTTGAGATGTCTCTGCTTACTTCTTTCTCTTCGTGAATGCTGGAGGAGTGAACAGATGGGTTGTGTAACAGGAGGCGGCTCAAAAATACACCCAATGATTAAATTTTTTAAAATGCATTACCAGGGGGCCGGGGGTTTAGCTCAGTGGCGTAAGTGCCTGCTTGGCAAACTCAAGGTCGTGAGTTTGATCCCCGGCACCAAAAAAAAAAAAAAAAAAAAAAGTGTTACAGTAAAAGACACTGTACTGTGATTGATTGATTGATTTTTGCCTTTTGAGACAGGGTCTTGCTATGCAGTTCAGACTAGCCTTGAGCTCACTGTGTAGCCCAGGCTGGTCTCAAATTAGCAAAGATCCTCCTGCCTCAGCCTACCGAGTGCTGGGATTACCATGCCCGGCTAAGACACAGTACCATGAATCTCCCTCAAAATCCTCTCCTTCCTTTCAGGCACACTCGTCTCATTTTCTTGCTACTTTCCGCAGAAGCTCTGGAATCCTCTTTCCTGAGTGTCTTGAGTTGTGCTGTTGCGGCTGCCTTGATGTCCTGAACTGGTTCAAAACATTCACCTTTCCTGGTCGTTTTAACTTCAGGGAAGAGCCATTGGTCGTCAAGTTTTATTTGACAGAACATTTGAAGTGATTATGTCATGAAAAGACACTCAGGAAAGAACATTCCCAGAACCGTGTGGGAAGGTGGCAAGGGAGATGGGATCAGTGTGCTCAAAGTGAAGGGGAGGATTTTGAGGGAGACTCACAACAGTGTGTCTTCTTTTCTTGTCTTGTTTTGTCTTTTGTTTCTTTCTTGGCTTGTTGAGTGAGACAGAGGCCTGCTGTGTGGCCCAGGCTGGCCTCCAACCACGGCAGTCCTGCTGTCCCAGCCTCCCAGAGCGTGGGGATTACAGCCGGCACCGCACGCCCGGCTGATAAGCACGCTTTTGGGTCCCCTCAGCCTGCCTGGCCCGGAGCGCCTAGACCCTCCCCTGGACGGAGCTCTCAGGAGCGCTGCTGCGGTGCTGCAAGCTGCTGGTGGTGACTCCTCCTCTGTTGCCCACAGGTCTGGAAGGTTGAGAACTCCCTGCTGACACACGACAACAAGACACTGCACAACGGCTACCGCACGGTCCAGCCGCTGCATGACAGGGTGGTGGAGGCCAACTTCAGCCCTTCCGGCCTGCGTGAGTGCGGCCGTCGCCCCGCGCCCCTCCCTGCCGCCGCTGTCTGCCCCTGTTCTGGGCGGCCGCCGAGGGTGACAGCCGGAATGCAGGACAGGGCCTGGGATGGGCGATGCTGGAGACGGGGTCTCGCTGTGCAGTTCGGGGGGGGGACAGCAGTGTCACCCGTGGGTCCGGGCTGCACAGTGGGGTAAGCAGGGACGGGTGACAGAGGAGCAGAGGCTCACACCGATGGCCCGGCTGGCCCCAGAGGTCTCCCTAGGCACCTTTGTCTTCGTCCATGAGTCCCTCCATCCTGCTGCTGCTGGGTCCTTGAGACCGCAGACCCTTTCCTGTGCTTGCAGGGGGCTGAAGCGTGGGGCCCAGGGTGCTGGGGGTGGCAGGGGTGTCCCACCTCTCCCACCAGACTCTTGGCTGAGGTCACAGCTGGGATCTGGGCTGGTCTCATTGCTGGGAAGAATACAGATACTGCTGGGTGTGGTGGCGCATGCCCGTCATCCATGCAGTCAGGAGGCTGAGGCAGGAGGATCACCACAGTTCAAGGTCAGCCTGGGCTACATAGCAAGACCCTGTCTCAACACACACACACACACATTTTTTTTTTAAATTGTGAGGTGGCAGCCTCCTACACAGGCCAGGTTCTCCTAGGCTGTGCAGAGTGATAGAGACTCATGGACCTGTTTCCTGGGTATAGATTTTTCCAGGTCCCCTTTTAAAAAATTTTTAGTGTTTTCTGTTCTTACCATAGGCACCAACAGACTGTGTGATGTCCCATGTACCACACTGCACAAGCTTTTCCCACCAGCTTACCGACACGAGGGACCTCAGATATTCTCAGTGCCCATGCTGGACGGAAGTGCTTGTGTTGCCCTTGGCTTGTCACTTGTGTGGCCGTCCCTGCTGAGACCCCTGTCTTTGTTTTTCTTTAAGAGATAGAATCTTACTTTATAGCCCAGGCTGGCCTTGAATTCATGACCCTCCTGCCTCAGCCTCCCAAGTGCTGAGATTAGACGCGTGACACCACGGCTGATGGACCTTCCAAGTTGCAGCCTTACCAAGCTAATTCTTTTTTATCCCCTATGTCCTAGGCTCCGAGATCAGGTCCTACTTCCGAGGGATCCAGAACAGCATTCAGCACCTGGCCAGGGCTCTGGAGCAGAGGAGAGAGAAGAGGCAGGCCTAGCGGGCGGCCGGGCCGGAGAAGTCCCTGGACGGTGCCCTGGACACCGGCTGGACTTCCAACTAGGACAGGAAACCGTCACCCTGGACAGGGAGGGACTCAAGGCTGACATGGCTAATGGAAATTGATTGACACAGCCACGGCGCAGCCGCCCTCCCGGAGGCCCGGGCTGCGGCTAGGCGGGCGCTTCCTTCCCGGGCACCGCAAAAAATCATCACTCGCTTGGGTAATAACAGCAGTGCACGGCAGGGTGACTCAAGGCTGCCCCTGTGCTCGGGTCGGGGGGGACGAGGGAAAGCTTCAGCAGGGACAGAAATAGTCACAACTGTGACTGCGGCCGCACAGCACACCTTCAGCTGCACGCACCAATGTCTCATGAATGTATCACGCTGTACATAAATTATATTCATAAATTATTAAGTCACATTCACTGAAAAAAAAAAGAAAAAAAAGAAAAAATCAGCTCGGACTCCTTTAGCATTCAGATGTAATAAAATGATCTTGGAAATGCGTTTTAAAATTGCTTGTCTCTGTTCCTTGGCATCACTTCGGATACTGTTCCCTTCCCCCCACTCGGCGGGGCACCGGCGAGGGCTGGGGACCGAGAAGGGAGGGGGACTTCCAGGCTAGGCTTAGGAGAAGGGAAGGCCGTCCGTTAGCCCTGCAGGCCAGAGCGGCAGATCAGCTGGGCCCACCGCTGTCAAAAGACACCGGGACCATGTTGAAAGAGCTCAGGGACAACATATCTGTCCCACAACCCAAGGTCAGGGTGAGGTGACAGACCGGTGAGCCTGGCACTTGGGAGGCTGAGGCAGGAGTGTCACCTCGAATTTGAGGCCAGACTTGGGTGCATAGCAAGACCCTGTCTCAAAGACAATGAGCTTGGCTGGGGCCAGGCTCGGCATGGAGGCTGCTGGGAGCAGTTTATTACTCTGGTGTGTCCTCGCCAGGAGGCGAGGCGCAGGGGTCAGTGCTGGCTGGTGTCACCCGACTGGACAGACACCACTGAGGCACGCGGCCCTCTCAACCTCAGGCCTCCAGACTTCGTCTCCTCCTCCTCTTCCTCCTCCTGCTCCTCTTCTTCCTCCTCCACAGCAAACCTGAGGGCCCTGCGGACACCTGGTCCTAGAGGTGCTGGGGAAAATGTGCGAGAGAATGGATCAGCCTCTGGGCTGAGGAAATCTACAGCAAAAGCAGGAAGAACTGGAGAGAAAACTCGGAGAAGCAGGGGAGCTGATGAGTCACGAGAGAAAAAGGAGGAGTAGGAATGACTGAATCCTGGGAGCTGGGTGCAGTGGTGCACGCCTACAATCTCAGCACTTGGGAGGCTGAGGCAGGAGGGTTGCCACAAGTCTGAGGCCAGTCCATGCGTCGAGACCCTGTTTCAAACAAAGCAAAACAAAGCAAACAGAAAAAGAAGCGAGACGGGAGACGGGAGCCCAGGATGCTTGGTTGGCTGTAATGACTTCTAGCCAAAGGCGGGTCGTGGATTCAAGGGTAGTCATTATTCTTTATTACTGTTTATTCCCTTAACACACAAACCGAACCATGCTCTTTGCCTGCTTCAAGCCCTCCTGTGGTTTCCATCACAGAGACTAAATCCAAAGCCCTAATTGTGGGCTACACTGCTGGCCCCTGGCTGCTCTGTGGACTGGAGCTCACCCCTCGCCTGTCGGTCTGTGGTATTGCTTAGCCATACCTCACTCCCCTCGGCCACAGACCCTTTGCATGTGTTCTGACTGGATGGAGGGTGTGGGCCTCCACTGCTTGCTGTGCTTTTCTACATCACAGACAGAGGCCACTGGCTCATCTTCTCTCTTTCCCTGGAGGTGGACAGTGAGCTTGAGGGGACCCTGGCTGTCAGCAGACACCATGGGTGGGGGCAAGGTATGGCCCCTTTATCACTGGGACAACCAGGAGAGTGACTAGGGGATTACCCACTTGAAACACAAGAAGGCAGAAAGACCTCTATTTTTAAAATTTTCTCAAAGGGGTGGGGTGTGGCTCAGGGGTGGGCACCTGCCTAGCATGCTCAGGGGACCCTGGGTTCCGTCCCAGCATGGCTAAGAAAAAGGGAAGAAAGAAAAGAGAGTTCCTAGTTGGCTTTTTCTCCTCTTCCTCCTCCCCTTCCTCTTCCTTCTCTTTCTCCTTCTTTTTTTGGTACCAGAAATCAAACTCACAACCTCACACTTGCCAGGCAGGCACTGTGCCACTGAGCTGCATCCCTGGTGGCTTAATTCTTAAATGGGGCGCTGAGGCAGGGCCCGTAATCCCAGCTCCAGCAGGCTGAGGCAGGAGGGTGGCAGCTTTGAGCCCAGGGCAACTTGTGACTTGTGGAAAGCTTGTCTCAATATCAAAAGGGCAGAGGATGTAGCTCTCCCAAAGGCCTGGGTTTCAGCCCAGGGCCAAAAGAAAAGTGTTCTTCAAGTTTTAGTGAATTTTAGTCATTTAGGCTTGCTTAGTTTTTGGAGTAGCAAACAGTGGAACTGGTCTAAGCACTGAGGATTTCTTTGGAGACAGGGCGGGCGTGACATGTGTGTGCGTGAGCTGTTGCACAAATATGGAGGGGAAGGAAAAAAAAAAGAGGCTCACGGCAGGGGTTTAACTCACAGGTCCCAGTTGGATTAGAAGGACAGTAAAAGAGACACAAATAATAAAAAACAATCCCAGCACTCAGGAGGCTGAGGCCGTTGCAGGACGATCGCTGTGAGTTCCAGGCCAGCCTGGGCTGCACAGTGAGACCCTGTCTCAAACAAACACAAACAAGCAAACAAAAAGCTAGACTTTTTCAGCATTTAAACACGTCCCCTTCTTTTTTAGGCAGTTATATTGGTTCCGTCTTTGTCTCACTGAAAGGAGGAAAATGGAAGTTTGAGATCATGGCTGCCACTTTTGCCACTTTATGGAATCTGTGAATGTCCTGATTTAATTACGTGATTACTGTTAATTTCCAATTCCAAATCTTACTCCTGCAAACCGCACAGAGGAGGAGTTTAGCTGATTCTGACTTAAACACTAAAAAACCAAACATCAAAAAAATCAACTCAAGAGAAAGGCAAAAGGGTTCAGGTCTTAATAGCTTCATGTTTTTGCTTTTGTACTTGGGGGTTGAACCCGGGACCTTTCCACTGAGCTACGTACCCAGCACTTTATCATATTATGATTATTGTCTTTTTGACACAGAGTCTTGCTATGCAGTTCAGGCTGGCCTTGGGCTCACTTTGTAGCCCAGTCTGATCTCAAACTTACAATGATCCTCCTGCCTCAGCCTCCCAAGTGCTGGGGTTATAGGAGTGTGCCACCACGCCCGGCCCCTTTTTATTTTTTGAGACAGGGGCTCATTGAGTTGTCCAGGTAGGACTCAAATTTGCAACCATCCTGTCTCAGCCTCGCAGAGCCCTGGTATACAGTCCTCCACCATCACAGCTGGTTCAGTGCTTACTTTTTGCATTAAATCACTGCGGAGGGAGCACCCGCATCCCTCTCCCTCGAGCAGCGCGCTCACGTCCCCGGGGACGTGCTGCCCTCCAGCGGCCACGGGGAGAACCACGGGGCCAACGCCCAGAGGACCTGGGAGCGCTTCTCTTCAGTCCTTCAGTTTTTCATGTTGGTAAACTGAGGCCCAGAGACCTGTAAATGTCCCGTGGAAAGATCGGCATATATCAAGGACAAGTCCAGGTCCCCGGATGGCTCTGGGGAGCGACAGGGATTGCCCTAGGCCGCTGCCGGGGCTCAACCATCAAAGCACCTTCACATCTGTGCCTGTAATTCCAGGGAGGCTGAGGCAGGAGGGTACCAAGCTGGAGCCCAGCCTGTGCAGTCTGAGACCCTGTATCAACAGTGTAAAAAAGGGCTAGGAAAGGGGCTTTGTGTCGCCACCCAGGGTCAACTCCTAGTGTGGGAAAAAAAAAAAAAAAAGGAAGAGTTGCGGCCACCAGAACCCTCTGTCCTCCCAGCAGCCCTGCGAGGTGAGCACTGACGCTAACCCCATTATAACCCCACTCTTAGGATTGGAAGATGAGGCCCAGAAGGCAAGGATACGCTCCAGGGACAGAGCCGGCGCCCAAGCAGGCAGGCGCTGGTGAGGCTGGGGTGAGCTGCCCGACCGCTGAGGCATCCAAGCCACGGCCTGGCGGGGAGCCTGGGCCGGCTGGGGCGGGGCTCCTCCTGGAGGCGGCTGAGGAGCTCAGGATCTCGGTGTCGGAGCCCGCGGTCTTACAGAGGCACAGGCAGGGGGATCAGCCAAGCTGGGGCTCTCGGAGCAGGAGAGGGGTCCCTGGAGGAGACACCCGGGGAGTGAGCCCTGGGAAACCCCGGGTGCACCGCGGAGCTCTGCTGGGGTGCCCCAGGCTGCAGCCCGCCTCAGCGTGGCTTTCTGTGTGGCAGCGAGGGACCTGGGCCTCACGCGCTCCCGAGGCTGCCACGGCCCCGCCCCGCCAGCGCACAGCCAGTCCCAGCCGAAACCTCAGGAGCCCCGCACCCAGACAGCCCCAGGCCCAGGCCCAGGCTCTTGCTCTTCGTGTGGTGGTGGCCAATTTGCCTTAAAGTTTCCTCCACCGCCCAGTTCCAGGACTGGGGGTTCGGACATGGAAGGGGCTTGGAGAAGGGCCCGCCTGCCGGGCGGCTGGAGCAGCCAGCGGGCGCCACCCCGCGGACGACTGCACCGCGCCTCGGTGCTCAGTGGGGTCCGAGGGTCCCGCTTAGCAGACAGAGAACCAACTTCCAGCTCCCCTTACCCCACTCCTTCCCCAGCGCAGCCCGGTGCATCAAGCGCCGGGGACCCAGCAGCACCGCTGCGCCCGGCCTGGGCCTGGGCCTCGCCCCCGGCAGCGCCTGTGAGCAGCGAGCCAAGGGTAAAGACCCGGCTGCGTTTGCAAAGCAGAGCTACAACCCCCGCAGTGGCCGCAGCTGGCCGGGCCCTGCCCTCGGGTGACCCTGTCCAGGGCCTTCATGACCAGCTGCACCCAGGTTGGGCAGGCAGGCGCTCGCCAAGTCCGACAAGGACTCTGCTCTGCGGGTGACAGAGGGTGCTGTCCCCACGCCACTGCCTGGGAGGACGATCCAGGGGGACCCTGGGGTCAGGATGTCTACGGCATGCTGGGGACTCATGCTGGACTCTGACTGTCAGGGTCACAGCGGCCCCGAGGGGCGCCACTGCCCAGAGAGGCAGGGTCACTGACAGAATTTAAATTTTTATTTTTGTCTTTTTTTTTTGGTACTGGAGCTCGAACTCAGCACCTTGTGCCTACCAGGCAGGCGCTGTGCCCCTGAGCTAAATCCCCGGCCCCAGGGTTTTGCTTTGTATTCTGGGCCAGCCTTGAACTCACGGTGTAGCCCAGGCTGGCCTCGAATTCACAGTGACCCTCCTGCCTCAGCCTCCAGGGATGCTGGGATTACAGACGTGTGCTACCACGCAGAATATTTTTTATTAGTTGCCTTCTTTATTCTTTTTTTTTTATTTTAAAGAGAAAAAAACCAGAAAAATCAAGAAGCAAACAAATTTAAAAAAAACAACAAAAGCAAAACAACAACAACAACAACGAACAATGACAGCGATACAGGTTTTCCAAACAAGATGATAGGAATTTAAGAATGGTTGTTATATTGTATATTGTTATCTTTGCAATAGTTGCTCAGGTCTCCAGATACAGAAATAAAACAAAACAATGAAACAGAACAAACATTGGATTTCAAAAACAAGACAGAAGGAAAGCCCCACGGTTGCCATAATGTACGTTGTTATCCTCCAAATAGATGCTCAGACCACCAGCTGCAGGCCTGCAAAGTCAGTCAAACAATACAAGCATTAAGTTACTATTTTTGCTTACTTCAGTTGCTGTCACCTCACCCCGAGTTCCTCGGAATCAGCCGGGGGCTTCCAGGGGTGAGGGGAGGAGGGGCCGTGCTCCTTGTCTCCCCTGCAGGCACTGCTGGCTCTCGGGGACCGCTTCTTCTCTCCTTTGATTTTTTGAGGCAGGGTCTCACCATGTCCTTCAGGCTGGCCTTGAGCCCGAAACGATCTGTTTCTGATGTTAGGCGTGCGCCCGCACGCTTAGCCTAATTGTTTCTCTTATTTAAAATGTACAGTTTGGTGTGTGACTTACATATGTCCTCATGCAGTAATCACCACAGTCAAGACTGTGCATTCCAGCGGGGTGTCTCGGTGCTGCCTGTCTGTAACCTCAGCACAGCGTGAGGCTGAGGCAGGAGGACTGCAAATTCAAGCTTTGCCTGGGCGATGTAGTGACTTAGAACTTGACCCAAAAATTGTAAAGGCACAGTGTGTGTGTGTGTGTGTGTGTATGTGTGTGTGTGTGTGTGTGTGTGTGTGGCTCAGTACGAAAGCCCCATGTACTGCAGAAAACAGAGAACAATCAACATACTTCCACCCCGCCCCCAAAAGCTACTAGTCTGCTCTCCATCACTGCAGGTTAATTTGCATTTTTAAGAACTTCACATAATTGAAATAATACAGGATGTACTTACTTTTTGGTTTGCCTTCTCCTATTTCTTTCGTTTTAGTTTGTTATTTTGCTTTTTGGGCTAGGGTCTCACTGTAGAGTCCACGCTGGCCTTGAACTCAGAGATCCTCCTGCCTCAGCCTCCTGGGACCTGGCCTGACAGGAGGCCGGATCTGACTTTTAACCGCATTGTTCTGTGGGTCGGTTGTGCACATCTCTCAGAGGGTCGCACGGTGCCCCAAGCCGGCGCTCACACACCGCCGGTCGACGCCCTCCGCCCCCGCCCGCGCGGTCTCCCAGGTGTGCTTCGTGTCCACGCGGGCCGGGCGGCTCGTGAACTCTGCGGCTCGGCTCAGCCCGCCGATCCCCCGCGCTGTGCGCCATCTGCAGGTCCAGTTCGGGCCAAGCCAGCCCTGTGACGAACCCCTCCGGCAGGACGCGCTCTGCTGCTGCAGGCAGCAAAGCCCGGGGCGCTGTTTGCTGAAGGTGGGCCCCGCCGCCTCGCTCCGTCCGCAGCGGGGACCGGCTCCGCGGCGTCCCGCGCGGTCCCCAGCTCGGTTCCCGTGTCCGGGCGCGGCTGAGCAGTTTGCCTCCCTCCTCAGCGCTCTGGAGCGGGGGTGTGTGTGTGTGTCCCCTTTCTCAGGGAAGGCCACTCGGAACCTGGCCCACGGGTGACGCACCCGCTGCTACAGTGCGGTCTGGTTGGGGGGCGTGGCGGGCAGGTGGTGCCCCACTTCAGCGACCTCCTCTTCCTCCTCGGGGAGCAGCACCCCGTTCCTCTTGGCGGAGATGCGGGTGATCTCCACGAAGGTCCTGCCCTTGGTCTC
>PVJX010044954.1:0-12956 GCA_004027295.1 Dolichotis patagonum | reverse complement strand
AGTTGGTATTCATCTGTCTACTGGCTTTTACGAGCTTACCTAGTTGCTTATTTTCTTTGAGTCCTATTTTTCAGAGCTTACTTGGAAATTACATCAGTTGTAAAAAATAGACTGGGATCTAACAGTTGTCTGTCTGGACATGGGCCTCGCTATATAGACTGTGAGAGAGCACTATGTGAAGCAGGACCTCATTAGGCTCCGCTCACTTCATACCCAGAGTCCCTGGCTTTTAGCAGATTTTGAATGAACAGGCATATGAATGAAAAAAACGTACTTACGAAGCATCTGCCTTGTGACAGTTAATATATAAAGTCGTAATTACTCAAATATGAATTAAGATAAATGAAGATAGTTCATAAGCATTAAAGTCCCTTGTAAATGTAGGCTGTATAAGGCATTTTCAGTTTCTACATGTTGCACTTTTATACCAAAGCCTTTACATTCTCAATCAGAAATGCATTAAGGATGTATTTACTATTTTAAAATAGAATTATATGCTGGTTAGGAAATATGCTTATACAACACAGACACTGTTGGATG
Organism: Dolichotis patagonum; assembly: GCA_004027295.1. Taxonomy (NCBI): domain Eukaryota; kingdom Metazoa; phylum Chordata; class Mammalia; order Rodentia; family Caviidae; genus Dolichotis; species Dolichotis patagonum. The sequence goes on along the minus strand of PVJX010044954.1, from coordinate 12,416 downwards.
TAACTAGCTCCAAGAGGTCTTGGTATGTACAATCATTCTTATGAAATAGTCTTTTTAATGCCATTGCACCAATGAAATAATCCAAAGTATTCCATTAGTATGTGTAGCTTTTTCCACAATGGCAACACTTCTACATACTTATTCCGTCAGAACACAGCAGATTATATAGCAGCCCATGGACAATGAGTGTTAGCTCAGTATTATGAACTGTATGTTTGTTGAAATCGCCACACTGATGTTATGGGGCCTTTAGAAGGCTATGAAGTCATAAGCCCTCATGAGTGGAGTTATTGCTTTATAACAGAGACTCCAGAATGCTCCTTCCCGCGCTGTCATATGAGAACGCAGAGGGAACAGTCAGCTATGGACCAGGAAGCGGGCCCTCTCCAAAACTCTAATCTTTCAGAGTCCTGACCATAGCCATACCAGACTCCAAAAGAGTCTTTTTGTTATTGCATTCCAAATGGACTAAAACACTCACATATCTAAAATACTCAAGCTCTCTATCTGGAACCAAGAAAGTTCTGTAGCAAACATGGTTTCCTCCACCAAAGCCTCTACTGCTTTGTGAGCAGTTTAATCCAATGACTGGCAGTATAGACAAAAGCTAGCGATCACTCTGCTGTAAAAGCAGGGTCCCACAGCATTTCCAGTTCAGCTTACAACGCAGTGGCAGCATAAGACAGACAGAGCCTGGTCCCTGAGGTCAAGATCTAAAGGTTGTTTAACATTTCATCCTCAGCACTGAGTTTGATTTCTACTGCATAGTGAGCACATTACAAACACTTGATCAATGGAGAAAGGAAAAACTAGACACAGGGTAGAAAGGAGTGTTACAATAAAGAGTCTGGAGCTGCTTTGCTTTTCCTAAGTAGCACAGTCAAGGAAGACTCAATCTACCATCATATTCATACAGATCTGAGGCAGAACTTTAAACAAACGACAGACAGTAATCTGCACAAAGGAAAAAGCAGGACAAACAGCAACAGCTATATGAGAAATGTAGGTCCAGGAAGTTCTGGGTTATCTAATTTCAATTTGCACAAGGCCTCTGCATTCTTTTCTCCTTGATAGTCCATCAAATCTCAGCCCAGTTTGATCTCTGTAGCTGTGATTCTCTCCTGCACTCAATGACTCTTCTGAAGGTACTGATGACAGCGAGGTCTCTGTGCTGTGCTGGGGAGGAGGGTGCCCTCTGTTCCGGAGAACACATCTTTCATATCCCGCAGTGAATGCTGCCAAATCCCAGCAGGGAAATGCACCTCAGTCTGCATGCTAAACACAAGTCAGGCGCTCTTCAGCAAAGATTTAGGCTTGGCTTCCTTCCCTTGGCTATTAAGCTCTATTCCCACAAAATTACTACATGTCTGAGGTTTCTAAAACCCTTTGTGTGGATCTCAAACAGTTATTGTGCTCCATCCAAATTTCAACCTTGGTTAAGCAAGCCTCAAATCCTTGCCAGCTCTGCTCCTGGCAGTGGAGCTCCAAGGACACCCAGAAAGAGACGGAGAAGAGAATCTGCTCTGGAGCTCAGCCCCAGCGCTGCAGGTGCCATTCACAGTGCTAAACGCTGCATGCAGCATCGCACTTAATCCTCACCATAAACTCTGCATGCTAGCTCCTAGCACTACTCTTATTAATTCAGAAAAGAGGAAACAAGTGTTTAAGAAAATGAGAAAATTGTTCGCATTATAGAGCAGGCATATACTAAAGCCAGTTTGAAGCTATGGCATTCAACCTGCCATTTGTCCAGATGGACAAATGATACCGGAGACATATGAGTTGGCACACAGACTAACACCAGCCCACTGTCTGCGTACCTATAGGAGGAGGAGGAGAGAAGTAGAGGCCATTTGTCTTGCCACACTTAGACAAGCACACACAATGAGGGGAAGCTGCGAGGAGACAGAAGTTCTAAAAGCAACAGAGTAGGAAAGTTCCCTGAGCTTGCAAGAGGCAATGCAGTCAAGAGGGACCCATGTGAGAGCAGAGATCACCTTCCATCGCAAGGAGCAAAGAGCAAGAAAGCTGCCAGGATTCCTCCAGGTTCTCTCCCGATACGGGGCAGAGAGTACCGGATATTTAATGCGTGGATTCTGTCCATTTATAAAAACTGTGTAATTCCTAGAAGTGAGCTGGACCTTTGATGCTTTTTGCCTCTTTTTGAGTACAAATCTAGTTCAGGGGAAAGGAAGCTCACTGGGGGAAACCTCGGGTGTGATCTCAGTGTATGTGAGAGAGAAATCTGAGTATGGAACAAAAAATTGCCTCCAAGTCCAGAGAACAAACTGTAGCCATAACCCCAGCAGCAGGACTTTGTGTGGAGGAGGGTGAGCAGTGTGCACCCGAGGGCTCTGCACAGGAAGGCACGCCAGCCAAACCCACCAGAATCAATACAGGGATCAATAGTGACTGGTTCTGAAAAGCCCCTGGCACAGACCGAATAAGCACTCTTTTCTTCCCCTGCACTTTGATGACTGCCCTCCATCACTTCAAAATTAAATTTTCCACGATGACTTCATGCAGTCTGTGTGAATAAAGCCATTGATTTTCCTTTAATTTGTAGTGTGTTGTGTACTTTGTGGTGAAATATATAAATTCAGGCAACACTAGGTGAAAGCTGTGTGTAGCACGATAGAAAAGATGATCCATTTGATGTAAGAATATAAAGATATGTTTGGAGCCCCTTTTTCTTTTCATTCTCATTCATCCAGCTCTCCTTCAGGACTCCAGCACTCCACAGATTACAAATACACCCAGGAGCCCATGTTACGGGGTCCCAGCAGAAAACCAGTAAGACGTACCTGAAGAGTATCAGTTTTAGAATTATACACATATATTATTTTTCTGTTTTCTTATATATTAAGATTTGCACTGTTTGAAAAATTTAGTAAGTCACTCAACATTTTACTTGATATTATTACTTTTAAAGCCATCAAATAAAATGTGGATGAAGGAAAAACACCTTATAAATCAAACAGGCCAAAATGTAGTATTATAATCTGATATATAGCTGATGCTTGTGATTAGTGGGTCTAGTAGAAGAGAACTGGTAAATTGAATCTGCAACGCTATTTCATTTCTTTCTTATAAAGGGCAAAGCAAGCACAACTTCTGAATTATTTAGTGTAATCAATATATTTTGGCTGTGTTTTAGAAATTAAAGAATTATAAATGGCACAGAATAGTTGTTCTTATACGCAACATATCTATGCTACTGCAGATGTATCATTGGATAAAATGTTACAGATATTGGAAAGAATCCATCTATATTCCTTTCAAAATTACCAATATGCAGCAAAATAACTTATTATGTAACATAGCTAAAGATATTTGCTGATAAATCATATTTGCCTTTATAAATATATGCTTGCATTTCTTTAGTTTTGTGTGTCATGTTTAATGTCAAGATAGAACAGGACACACAGTCATATCTATATAAACTGAAACTTAGTTCATGTATCTATAAACACCTTTGTCCAAAAAGTCACACACATCAGACCTGTCTGGCAGTCTTCAACACCTGTAGGCATTAATGGGAGTCAGTCATAGAAAGTGACATTTGTTCCAACCATTAAACATAGAATAACAGCCTCCCGATGACTTTATTAGACACAGTAGTATGCTATACTACAAAAGATTCATTAAGCCACAACGCAAAGCCTTCTCATAAGAACTAAGGCTAGACAACAACTCAGAGGAATGTCTCTTTGCAAGTATAAAAGAAACAGCATGATTAGGTTGTAAGCTACCTAATCACCTGATGAAACAAGTTATGTTTAAGTGTTGATCCTCAGTATCATTCAACCTAGAATGATTTTTAATCACCAAAAGAGGTAATGCTAATGCTCTCTACAATCTCTCCCCTCTCCATCTTTCCCCTATGAAGTCTCATCATCTTTTCCTTCCATCTTCTAAATATCAGGGGAAACTCTATAGGTACATCTCCATTCTGACCCATGTTTTCTATTTCCAGAGCTCTCTCTGAGCACTGAGAAGGGCTCTACCACAAAGAAGGGTGCACTCTTGCTCTTCGGAGTCTGTTTTACTGTTTGCCTGCACATTTGGATTGAAAATTCTGCTTCTGAAGGCTAATCACTGAGTGTGTATATTAATGGTGGACACGTGGAATAAATAATGAAGGTTGCAGAAATAACGTCAAGACCTCAGTGGACTGAATGAAAGACACTCAGATAGGAGACATGGGCTCTGTGACCAGATTTGATAGAATACACATTCTGTGCTTTGGAAGAAGGAATTTGAGTATTATTATTTTATTGGCTGCTATCGTTTGTTTTTTGAGAGATAAGGCTTTGGAGTTGCTCAATTATTCTCTGAATTCTCTTCTCCTCTCCTCTCCTGGCCTCTTTCCTCTTCTCTCCCTCTCTTGTGCATGGTATATTCCAAATCCCTTAGGTATGATATTTGGCCCACTACATGGTAGGCTGCCACACCACCCCATCTGTACTCCTCACTCCAACCGCTGCTTCAAGTGAGGGCAACCAGAATCACAGCTTGGAACCGGAGGAACATTAACAATAGTGAAGGGTGCCAGGGTATTTTAAAACCAAGGCATGACCAGTGCTCTCTGGAAAACGGAAAATTAGAGAATCAAAGAGTACATGGGAAAACTGCCTCACAGAATGCGTGCCACTTAGACTTCTGCATCGGAGAGGGAGGCCTGCAGGGGCTGAGCGTCCCAGCCGGGTTTCTGAGTGACAGCCTACGCTCTAAAATGATTTCAGTTTCCACTGCCGATATTATCTATTTCTTCATAACTCTCTACCAGCGTACTGTGGCAAGGAGAAGGATCAGAATGCTAATACCATTAAACAAACAAGCAAACCGTATAAAATTAGAAAAAAACCAACATGCATGGAAGCTCTTATTCTTCCAACATTTAAAGTCCCTTTCTCCTAAAGGCTCCTTAAAAAATATTTCCAGTGATTTACTGTGAAAGGAAAATAAATTTTCAAAAGCATATTCAGTTCCATCTACATTAGGCAAGCTTTTCACAGTTACAGTCAGGAGTTAGAAACGTCCCTCTCATCATTGAATTTATTCCGCTTCTGTTCTAGTCATCAGCAACTTTTGGAAATAAGTGTTGCTTCTCTCTTCACCATCCACTCTTTTCTTAACCTCATGCCATCTGAGTTCTGAGGGCGTTTCCTCTTTCAGCTACTTACATCAACATCTCTCACATGCACGTGCTTTCTCGGATCTCCTGTCTTTCATAACTGTGGCTGATGTCATTCATGACACGTATAATATTATTAAAAACTGCTGCTATTTTTGGAGCTTCTATGTTTCTTTGTTGATATGCATCACTTCAAAGTGTCAACATAAGCCTCTGTTAGCCTATTCTTATTACACAGAAAATCCACATTCCAAGAGGGTTGCAATGTAACAAAAACTGCTGAATTCACGATTGGAATGTATATTTATCTAACTGCACATCTCTGACTTTCCCTCTCATTCTGCCAAATGGTGACACTGTGTAGATCACAATTTCACCACCATTATTGTAAGGAAGGGCTCAGTCAGGAGAAAACTGCAAATAGAAAGCTCTGCATCTAACAGAACAGATGGTGAGCTCTGCCAGTGTCCCCAGGAAGACGGATCCATCTGCCCGTCTGGCTTGGCAGCCTTCAGGGTTCCCACCTGATTCGATATTGCAGTTGAGATTTCCCTGGTCTTCTTCAGAGATGCATCTTACTGGATTGCTTCTCAGTAGTTTTAGTTTGTTTGTTGTTTGTCTTAAATGGAGCGTGTGGAAGACTTCCTAGTCAGAGGATTTGGAATGCTGCTTAGGATTCAGTAAGTATTTGTTAACAAATAAAAGAATGTCAGCCTAAATAAATAGGTCTCTTTCTGTCTCTGCTCACCGCTTTTCCCAAGAAGCATATAGTACTCCTGAAGCTTCAATTCTAGCTCATGAATTTATGGAGTGTAAGAGCCCAAAGAAGTTCGTCTTTGCCAGCCTTACCTAATCCACTCTTTGTCCTCACCTGTCACCTTCCTACAGAGGAGAAACAGGCTTCAGAATTCCACACAAATGGTTTGAATAATTGTTTATTCCATTGAGAAAATGCACCTCTGACAGATTCCTTGAGGTTTACTCATAAGAAATTAATTTATGTTGTTTAAAGTATTCAGAGGAATACCTATTCTTCACATTTCTTGCAAAGATTACACAGTATATGTAAAGTTATATATATATATATTATAATTTTAAACTCTTTTAGTTCCTTTAAAAGTACACTACTCTGGGCTTGGGATATAGCTCAACAGCATAAGCATCTGCCTTGCAAGTGCTAGGTCCTGTGTTCGTTTTCTGGTACCAAAATATAAACAAAACAGGAAGTATACTACTTTATTTAACTGTAGCAAATATGCTATGACGTGCATACTTTTGCATCTTTAGCTTAGAAGAAAGAAGCCACAGAGACCAAGAAAGTGGCTTATTTACCCAAAGTTACACCAAACATAAATTCTAGACAGTATTTCTTCAGAGTCCATGGGATAAACCACCACTGCGAGCTGACTCAGAAGATACTATAAAAAAATGAGACAGCATAGAACAATGATGAAACACATAACTTGAAATAAAATGAACCTTCATTATTTACTGAAATAATGAACAAATATGCTTACCAGTTCAAATCTGATCTCTAGTCCGACGCTAAGCTATTCTAGGGGAGAGGTTTACAGTATCTTCAGCAATACCAAGAGCATTATACTTAATAAATACTCAACTTGAAGATTAAGATGTAATAAAGAAACATACTTCTGAATGCTTTTTTTCAAAGACATGCTGGATATTGCATGAAAGAGGAATTTCAAGATAAGGAGAAATGACAAACAGAAATAATTCAAAAGAATAATGAATCAATGTCCCAGAACCCAAGTAATAGAAAATATATGATTGAGAAATTTGCCCTGCTAATTGAGGTTGAAGTGGTTACAACTGATGAAAAGGAAATCATCAGAAATGTTTGGATGTTTTTTAAAGAAGCTAGAAAATACATTATAATTCTTATTGTGGAAAGAAATGTAATGCATTTTAAACAGGGTGCTAAAGGTGAACAATTGTTTTGCCAGTTGGTAGGGTGGATTTCAATCATCTCAGTAACTATAAACCAAATTCAAGGAAAGTAGAAGGACATATCAGAAAAAGGGAGATACAAACCAAATGGAGGAAATCAACTTTATTGCTTTTATGAGAAATTAATACCATAAATTATCTCAGAAAAGCTTTAAATGAAATGCAGAACAAAAATAGTATTTCAGAAGAGATATGCCTGACTATAAAAGTTAAAGTAATTCTTCAAAGATAGAATGTTGTTGAAAACTTAAAACAAACAAACAACAACAACAACAACAGCCCTGGTTTCTTTTTCCTGAAAGGGTGTGAATACATATAATATGATTGTGCTCACTTTGGCAGCACATATACATATAACATTACTCAAGAGTTCTACAATTTAATTACAGCTACATTATTTTAGTGCTAAATACCGAATTAAGTGATAATCTACAGAATTTAGTTGGACCTAAGAATTAAAGATTTAGAGAGAATTTTCTGTATAGTGCTAAGGTTAACAACTTTTTTTGCCAAGGAATAGTAATAAATATGAAAAACATATTGTATGGACTCTGCAAATTCCCTAACTTTACTTGGAAGAAATGTTTTCAGTGAAATAACTGAAGCATGACCTTTTCCAATAATATTTGATAACCTCGTGACTGACAATAGCAGACAAGGAAGTCAAGGTGAAGTCAAAAGATGCTTATAGAATCATGTAATCATTAAAGTTCTCCTAAAAGTAAGACAAGGGAAAGTGATGTAAAGGATTTGAGCATTTAGACAACTGGCAAAGAGAAGATGTCTCTTCACGTAAATTTATCTGTGAATGAAAACAAGTGGAGAAAAAAATGAATTGTGTGATGCAGAAGACACTTCACCCAAGAAGCTTACTACTGTATAAAATTCAACATCTTCCTGAGTGCATCCCGGACATCAGAGTGAATATCACAGGCAGCTAAGTTAGGTAGAAATTAATAGGCAATCAGGCAGGCACAGGCCCTCAAGGAAGTTAGTTCAGAAGATGAGAACACATTCAAACTTGGCTGGAGGCCCATCTGAAGAAGACGAAGCCTTGAGACTGAAGTCACAGTGGCCAGACCTGAGTATTTCCTTAGGGGATGAAGGGAAATTTTAGATTATACTGTAATTGGCATCACCCAGTTCACTAAGTCCAAATATGTAATCAGACACTCAGATGGGTGGTCAGAACACCTGGACCAGTCCCTCCCCCAATCTGTTATGATGGATAGCATCAAGTCTAAGTGTATAGGCAACTACACTGAAGATGACAAGATTCACTAAGATACCCACTCTGGTTTGATTATTACTTGCTTTTGAAGTCTTATAATGTCTCTAATGCTTTGGTTTTATTAATGTTGTTATACACTGCTGAGACACCATGGTAACCATTGTAGATCACCTTGTATTGTGGTTTTATGTGACTTTTCTGCCTTATGCTTTTCTAGGAATTGTTTTGTTTTATCTTGCTTTGTTTTGTTTTTCCTTCTAATACAGAAATGATAGATATATGTGTAGACTCATGCAGGTGTAGAGCTTATAAACAGTTCACGAGAACCAACTATATAACACATGTTGAAATGAACAACTACTTTTAAGAAAAAGAGACGCTACAATACCCAGTGCTGATTGATTCCATAATGTCATGATATGAAGTCCAGCAAAACTATCACTTTTCGTTCAAAGTGATCTTAGCTTGCTTTGCCTTGTTTAAGTTCAACACACATTAAGGTATGGACAGCTGTTTTAAGGAGAATGAGAGATACTATGACAGCCATTCTTGGCTTCCCTAATGTCTGGTCTTGAAGACTTGAAATGCCCTCCTCATCCTGCTCAGATCAATTCCATACAAAGTTGTTTCATGTGAATTCTCTGTATGTGACAATATGGACAACTATTTGGACCAAAACAAGAGTCAATATGATAGAGAGTGAATATCTCCGATTGTCTAGTTTTGAAATTTATGTCTCTTACATTGCTTTCTTGTGATCCGCTTTGTTCTGTTTTATTGTGTTAATTTTACCCTTTTGATATAATTGCATGAATATTTGCATGGGTAATGGATGACCATATCGCTGTTTTTGTCAGATTGTGGAGCAGAACTGTTGACAGTCTCACTGTTTGAATGTCTACTTTACATGTTTTAACTTTGTAAATTGAACAACTATTTCCAAGAAGTCAGTATGTAATTTGTCAAGCAATAATTTTTTTAGGTTTCTTTGTTGTTGTTCTTTTCCTTTTTTCCTTGGAATACTATATTGTTGCTACCCTTTATTCTGTTTTGTTTTGTTCTTTTTCTCTTTAAATAAAATTATTTTTAAAAAAGTAAAAAAAAAAAGCTTGCTATTGTGACTTTCATTGCTATTGTGTACTTTTATTTTTGCTTTTATCTTCTTTTTCTCTTGTTCTGCCCAAGTTCACTCTGCAGAGCTGGTTTCTCCCATATCCCCTTACCTCTCACTTTTGAAATAAGTTTTGGCATCATTTTTGGCTCACCTCATGCAGTTCTTCATTCAGGATGAGAAGAACCTGGAATCTAATTCCAGAAGGAGAGGTAAGCAACACAAAACCCAGCAGTGTTTAACTGAGAAGCCACTTTTAAAAGCAGGTTATCCAATAACAGTTTGACCTACATTCTACCCATCTCATGATTTTGTAACCACTTTGTGATTTTGCTCTATAAAACATACATGGAAAAATGACTATGGCAACATATATAGGACATCTTCTGTCTCCCAGGAACTGTTTCTATTCTCTAATATACCTTTCTTACTCTTATCCTTTGCCCTTTCGAATCCATTCTTGAGTTCCAGGGACACCAACTCGGCATACTTGACATCTGGGAGATTAGGAATTACATTTCTCCTACATCATAATGACAGATATCTTTGCAAAAAAGGAAGTAAACTGAGGGCAGTCACTTAATCATGCCTTTACTTACTGGGTTTCCTCATCTATGTGTTCACAGGATTTACTTTTCTAACCCACTATAATACATGAGTATACTTTTTTTAACATTTTAGGATTAAAGAATAATATGAGTACCTAAATAAATTATAGGTAAATAAAATCAGTGTTGCAAAGGTTCTATTTTGAGACATCCATCAGAATGATGTCAGACTCTAGTAATATAAAAACATGGATTTTGAGAATTTACCTCTTAAATCTGCCTTCCTATAATGACATAGACTTTTATATACCCATAGACAAATTTCTCAGGATGCTGCTTCTAACAACAGAAATTTTGATGAATTTTGTCAAGTACAGGAAGTCAAACAAAAGACTTCAGTTATTTCAAGTAATTATGAAGTTAAATCCCACAAACCATGACCTTGACTTTTGCAATGTAATGAAAAATGTCCAAAATTTGTTCATGCTTGCCAAGTGCTTGAGGAAGAAGAAAGAAGTGAAGGAATAACAGACAGGTGTGTTAGGTACAAATTAACATACAATCTGAGAGGGACTGGGCTTAATGAAGTTAGTGCAAAATAAAGACATCAGAATCATGGGTAAAGACGTATCTGAAAATGGGGCCTTAAGATAAATTCACAATGGCCACATTAGCACAGTTCCCTAAAGGATGAACGGGAACTTGAGATTTCACTCCAAGTCATTTAAATTCACTTATGCACCAGGCACCTGGGTGGGTTCACAGATAACTCAAGGTTAATAACGCCCCACATGCCCTTGCTATGTGCCCCACTTCCTTCACATATTAGCTAAGCAGCCATACTTCTAATCCTATAGGCTGATTATAGTTTGATCCTGGTTATGACTTCACTGTATAAATTACGCCTGACAGAGGTCCTCGGTGACAACCCATATGGGACCAACTGCTCCTGTCTCTCAGGAGCTATTCCTAGTCCCCAGAAAACTTTTTCCGACTCTTAACCTCCTTTGTGCTTTGGAATTCATTCTTGGGTTTCAGAGGACACAAACTTAGCACATCTATCACCTAGCAAGTTGACAGTTATAGTTTATATCCTATATCAAAATGATTCAAAATAAGAATTGAAGTACTTTTAATTTTACGACAATTTTATTGTACATTAAGTCCTCCTTTAATTGAACTTTCAGACTTTTGAAAAGAGTTGACCTAAAGCATTTAAAAATCACTTCAGTGCAGTCTATTTCTGCTAGGTCTGCCATGTGCAGCCTAGTAGAAAGAGTATGTAAACACTGTGAAAACAGGCTGCTCCTGGCCTATGCTGAGTCAGTTTTATCTCACTGGTTAGTCAGACACAACCTAGATGTTATGAAAGAGAACTGTCAAATTTTTGAAGTCTATTGTTTGCTGGTTACATGGAAACAGAAAAAGAATCAACACTACTGAAGCTGACGGAGAGAGCTGTAGAAATCAAACCAAGAATATTAAGACCCAGATCTACAAATCTTTAATGGTGAAACCAAAATAGTGCAGTTAGAAATGAAGGAGATGACTCACTCCCATTACTCCATCTACCTATAAACAGACACAATGATTGTTTCTGCTTCCATTGCCCTAAGAGAGATAAAAAATTAAGTAACAGAAGTCCAGGAAATTGAAGATGCCCTAGGTGAGTCAGGCATGGTGGTACATGCCTGTAATCTCATCACTCCAGAGGCTGGGGCAGGAGGATCATCATGAGTTTGAGACTAGACTAGGCTACAGAGAGAGTCCCTGTATTAAAAAAAAAAAAAAGTATGTAAACTTACAAACTAAAAACAGACTACCTAGAGATATCATGGGAAGTGTTAACACTTTTTTTTCAGAAGCCAACAGAGAAATCAGATCACCATCCCCCAAAAAAGGAAAGGTATAGTCTATTTGAATAACACAGTATAAAAACTTGATGTTTAGTGGCCCTGAAGCAAGGCCAGCAGATTGCTATAGCTGCTGGTTTCAAACAGGAGCCTAAAGAGAATTCTTTCTGTGGTCTGTTGGCCATTTCAGAACTTTGGAAATGGAATGGTCAATTCATCAGAAAGAAATAGAGGTGAGTATGGCGGACTTTAGGGGGCCTGCAGGGGAGAGACCCTGGTGCCTCGGGACCTGCACCATGTGGTTGACTCGGGGCGCCAGGAGAACAAGAAGCTCTTCCCCTCTCTAGGGGGCGGCTAAGAGTGTGGCAGACTTTCGGCAACCCAAAGGAGAGACCCTGGTGCATCGGGACCTGCACAGTGCGGTTGACTCAGGGTGCCGGGAGAACAAGGAGCTCCTCCCTTTTCTGGGGGGTGGCTAAGAGTATGGCCAACTTTTGGCAGCCCAAAGGAGAGAGATCCTGGCACATCGGGACCTGCACTGTGTGGTTGACTTGGGGTGCCAGGAGAA
>PVJX010044953.1:0-12955 GCA_004027295.1 Dolichotis patagonum | reverse complement strand
TAGGTAGCTGGAGTTCTGTATGCTTCATACCTCTGCATATCATTTCTTTTTTCTATGCTTGGGAAATTTTCCTTAATAATTGCTGTGAATAGCCTTTGTAATTCCTCTGGTTTGATTCCTGCTTCTTCATTCACATACTTTATTCTTAAGTTATAGATCCTCTTGTCATCTTCCAGTCTTTGTATCTTACTGCCTGCTCCCTTGTTATTTTTAAGAGATCCTTCCCTTTCATGATTCCACATTGCAAGCCTGTGTTCAATTTTTGATAGTCTATCTTTGGTTTCTTTCAAGCAGTTTTGCCAGCTTTCTATGGAGTCTAGTTTCCTGATAATCTCTTTGAATTTGCTTCATAAATTCTAGGTTTTTCCTGAATTCTTCATTAAATTTTTCTCTCCATTTTTGTTCCTCCATTCTTCTGTCTGTGCCTTCTTGAGAAGTGCCCAGCCCTTCTTTTATTAATCTACTTATCTATTGTTTAATTTGAATTAATATTTCAGTTTTGGTCCCGCTTACAAGGTCCTGAAGATATCTCTTTATGTCTGCTAACGCTGTATTTGATGTTGCATTTTTGCTGCCCGCAATCTCTTTTGTATTTACCTCTCCTGGATCAATGTTCTCAGGGTTGGGGGCTGGGAGTTGTTTCTTATTTCTCCCTTTCGTCATGTTTTTGGTTCCTTCCATACAAGTGTACAGTGTAATTCCCAGACCCTTTTCTTGTTGGTGAAGGCTCCTCTAGAGGGCGCAGGCTAGGAGCTTTAGCCCTCTTCAATAGGTTATCAGAGATTAGAGTTCACCCACAGGCAGTGTGCGCTGGCTCCTCCCTTCTGGGCCAGTCAACCTTTGCAGGCCTTCACTGTGTCAGTGTGCACTGATCTTAGGGAAGTAATATTGTAGCGACTCACTGGCTCCCCACCAGGGGCGTGGCCTAATCCAAGCAGATTCCACCAATCCGCTCGGTGAGGGGAGCAACCAGCTGAAGCCACTTCCTTATGGAGTTAGGGCTGCCTGCCCAAATCCATCATGTCATCCAGTCGGTTTCCCCTTTCCCGTGGGAGGGTCTTATTCCCATCACTCACCACATGTTGATGCCCGTCCCGGAGAACTGCTGGGCTCCCCGACCTCTGACTTCAGTGTGGCTGCGGTGGGAATTCACGGTGCCTCTGGGTGGGTCGAGTGCAGGGCCGGTCCGGGCGAGCTGCATGCAGGACTGTTCAGCTCTGCGCTCCGGTGGCTCAAGCCAGTTGCTACGGTGCGGATCACTTGTTCAGGTCGGGCAGGAATTCAGGCAGCTTGAGGAGGGCGCCGTGCTCGATGATCTTAGCTTCTCTAATGGTAATCCCAGGACCTCATATTCGAGCGGTGTTTTGCACTTTAGTTTTTTCCTGGGTTGTGAGAGTCCATCTCTCTCTGGGTCTCTCCAGGGTGTTTTATTCTGGCATTTGAGCTGTCTCTCTCAGAGAGGGTTTCTCTCCTGCTACCTACCAGTCCGCCATCTTGTTGACTCGTGACTGAAATGTTAATAGCAGTGGGTAGCATTGCTTTCTTCGGTATAGTGACATGTATAGTATGGATTTTGTTTACCTCTTCTGATTTTTTATATGGAAAATCAAAAAGCATCACAAAAAGCATATACCTAATCATATACCTAATCCAATCAAACTACTTTATAGGCCCTAATCCTTAAAAAATTACCATGTGAGTAGCAAAGTGATAGCCAATTGATGCATTGATGTTGAAACTTTTTTTTTTTTTTTTGAGATAGGGTCTCACCAAGTAGTTTAAGGTGGTCTTGAACTCTCTGTGTAGTCCAGGCTGTCCTCAAACTCATGGTGATCCTCTTGCCTCAGCTTCCAGGGTGCTGGGTTTCCAAGTATGTGCCCCCATGCCCGGCTCTTACTGTAATTTTTTTTTTTAACCAGAGATCGAACTCACGACCTTGCACTTGCTAGGCAAGTGCTGTGACACTGAGCTATATCTCTGGCCCTTTTACTGTATTTTCGTTTTTGGTTGTGGGTCACATTTTTCTGTTTCTTGGTCTCTGATGTCAGACATTGTTTGAAAAAGAGCAGTGCAGACTGAAGAATTCTGTCTGGGGCCAAGTCAATCTGTCTGAGCTGGAGCTTTGTGGCTTTATTGATACTGCTTAGTTCACCACTGGTATCAGATGTATCAAGGGCAGAATCAGGACTTTCCCTTCATTAAAGTTAAAGTTCTTCATTAAAGAACTCTCTCTTTTATATCCCACCAGCAGTTTATTGAACTATGGGAGATACCGTCCCCTCTTTTTTAGCCCAGCTACTGGCATTTTGAGTAGGTCCACGTTTTCTTTTCTCTCTAGTTCCATCTGTGGCTTTCCTCACCTCCGGAGAAAGCGCTGGTCTAATGTAATACCCTGCTGCCTTCCTTTAATGGGCATGGCCTTGCATTTGGAGTAGATGCTGTGCCTAGCAGATGGGGATTTCTCTCATCTGTCCATCCCTCTCCCCGGCATTTATGTGTTATTTTCTTACCTGTGTTCCCCATGTAGCCTCAATATTTGAAAAAGATCTTTTCCAAATTTGAGTAGCTTTGTGAATAAGGCTGCTCAGGAGTTCAATCTGTCTTGCCAGCCTCCTGTTTTCCTTAAAAGATTGTTAAAGGGAGGCTGGTTTCCTGGTTTTATTGCTTGCTTCTTTTACCATGATCCTAGCACAGTGATGGTGAACCTTTTAGAGCTTTCAATGATATAAACAGCCCACTGCAGCACACATGCCATAGGTTTGCTACCACTGCCCTAGCCCTTTTTTCTTTCTTGGAAAGGACTTGTTCCTTCTAGAATATTGGTTTGCATCCTCAACTTTGAGTTGGAAAATAAAAAGATTCTTTATAGTCTGTTTGGCTTCTTATTGTTGAAATGAGAGCAACTCCATCTGCCTTAAACAGTATTTCTGATTATTACTGTGTTCAACATAACTGACGTAGGTTGACTTTACATTGAAATAATTCAGACAGTTCTATCAGTAAAATTATACAAAAATTAAGTGTTAGCCATATTTAAAAACTGGTGTAAGTACCTATGGACACAATGGTTAAATCTTTAAATTATAGTAAATATATATAACAAAAGCCACTATTTTAAATATTTTATAACACACTGTTCAGTGACATTAAGTACAATCAAAATGTTTTGTAATAGACACTAACAAAAATGCTGTAATAAAGTTAACTCTAACTCTCCAGTTTCCCTTTGCTTCAAATTCTTGGTGTCATGTTATATTTTCTGTCTCTGTAATTTGCCTATTGTAGATATTTTGTAAAAGAATAATTGTAAAATGTTTTTGTGTCTGACTTACTTTACTTAGCTTAATGGTCTCAAGGTTTTCAAGAACATTCTTTTTTGATACAGTATTTCATTGTATATGATAATGTGATGCCATACTTCATATATGTATATGTGTGTATACATACATACATACATACATACATATATGTATATATATTTTTTCTCTCTTTCTTTGGTTAACAGGTTGTTTTCACCCCTCAGCTGTTTTGAGTAATGCTGCTGTTGACATCGGGATACAGTTATCTATTTGAGTCTCTGTTTGTAGTTCTCCTGACTATATCCATAGGAACGAAAATGTTGGGTCATATGTTTACCCTGTGTGTAACTTTTTGAGGAACCACAGTTTTTCACAGTGCCTGCAGTATTTTGTATTTAGATCAACAATGCCATCAGCATTCTGATTTGTCCACATCCTCAAGGACAGCTGTTTTCTGTTTTTGAAAATTAGCAGCCAAAGTTATAGGTACCCTATACTATCTCATTGTGAATCTGATTTGTGTTTCTCTGCTAGTAGTGATGTTGAGCGTCTTGTATTTATTGTATTTATTGTATTCTTTCTGGATATTAAAACCTTTTTGGATATATGGATGCACAGAAGTTTTAAATTTATGAAGTTTAGTTTTTTGTACATGACCTGTGCCTTTTAATGCCATGTTTAAGAAATTATTTCCTAACTCTTGAGTCAGGAATATTTGCCCATGTTTTAAGAATTTTATAGTTTTAACATTCAGCTTTTTGATCCCTTTTGAGTGAACTCTTGCATATGGTGCTAGAGTCCATCTTCATTTTTTGTGTTAGAATTTCAGATTTTGATAGCACCATTTGTTGGTCTTCATTTGTTCTTCATAGTTTCTGATGAGACAGCAGTGACTAATCTCACTGCGGAGCCCTTATATGTATCACTTCTGTTTTTCTGCTTTCCGATTTTTGTTTTTCTTTGTAGTTCTATACTTTGAATATAAAGTGTCACAGTGTGGATGTTTGTGTTAATTCTTCTTAGATTACTTTGAGGTTCTTAAATTTGTGTATTCATGTCTTGCATATGAGTTGGAAATTTGGGGCCGTTATTTCTTCAGAATGTTTTTGTCTCCACTTTTCTCATCTTTTCTGGAACTCCTGTGATATTTGTGTTAGTGCACTTAATTGTTAAACCAAAGGCTTCTCTGCCTCTCTTTTTTTTCATTATTTTTCTGAGAGTGGATCATTTTGAGTGTCTGACCTTCAAATTTGCTGATCTTTATTTCTGCCTGCTTAAGTCTTACTGAATCCTGCTAGTAAATTTTTCATTTCACTTATTTTCTTTTCAGCTCTGAAATTTTTGTTTGGTTCCTTTTAATACTTTCTTTTTATTGGTATTCTTATTTTGTTCCTACTTCATTTTTCTGATTTCTTTTAGTTCTGTCCATGGGATCCCTTTAGCTTTATGAGCATATTTAGGACAGTTGATATTTAACTACCAGTTCCAAATTTTGGGCTTCTCTAGGAATGGTTCCTCAGTGCTTGCTTTTGTTTTTGCTCAATACTACCCCCATCCCCATTAACAGCCCCACTTTCTCATTTGATTGCATGTTTTGTTATTATGTATTCGGACTGGACATTGTGACTATTATAATGTAGTAACTGTCAGATTCTCTCATTCCTTAGGGTTTGTTTTGTTTTTATTTTTGCTAGCTGAGGACTATTGCTATACATTTGTGACTTTCTCAGACTATTTTTGCAAATAGTATACTTCTTACATGCGACTACTGAAGTTTTATTCCATTATCTGTACAGTCAGCCAGTGACCTGATAAGATCATCAAAATATCTGACAGAAAAAGGTTCTGTCTCTTTAAATGTCATTTATATGCCCTGCATTTCCAGTGGGCCTGAAAAAGACAAGAGTCTTTATTTTGTGCCTGTCTCTCTGAGATCTGCCAAGTTGAGCAAAGCATGCAGCTGAAGTTTTGGGAGAAGAGGATTCTCCATTGCCTACTTCAGTACTCCCAGAATGCAGGCTGAAAATCTCACTGTAGCAGGGCTGAGGAGCAGGGACTGTAGCTGCTGGTTTGCTAATTGGGTTCTCCTATCAAGATCAGCAGACTGCCTTCAGCAGACAGTGTGTTGGTTGTTTCACGTGCCCTATTAGGTTCTGCAGTTGATTCTGGTCTCTTCTCTGGGACACTTGATGTTTTGCATCACGAGTTTTATGGTAGTCTTACACTGTCCTCTCATATGGTGTTTATAAGTAGGAGGAGTCTTCTGTTTTTGCTGCTTTCTGTAGTTGACTTGATACTATTGAAGAAAAGGAGTCAGCCTCAGATTTGAGCACATAAAGGATTACAAATTTTAAATGTAGAAAAAAACCCATAAGCATGATTGAAATTTTAATCATCTGCTTAATTATCTGTGCTTTGTTAGTGTTTTATATAATCATTTTGTGTTTTATATGAATAACAAAGTTGTATGAAAAACATAACTTAATTTTTATTAATTATTTCTTATACTGTATAGTTAGCTAATGTGTCCTTGAATATTCAGTGTTTATCATGGTTTAATCATTGAAATATTCAGAAAAAGTCCCTGACTATTATGCCATTTACTAAAGTTACCTAATTTACCATAGGTTTTATTTAAAGCCAGAGTAATGTAGGAAATGTTATAAAGAAATAAATAAAGCTATCTTTATGGTGAAATTATATTGCTTAACTTGATATTTTAGAAAAATTGGCAACAGCAAGAATAAATAAATGGAGAGCATGTTTGCCTTTTCAACCTTAGCTTTTAATCTTAAATGCTCAATTTGTTGTGCATGTCAATTTTACTTATTTACATAAAGGATTGTTCTTGAGACATTTAAAAAGCAATATTTAATCTTCAGGTTTTTTCCTGCTACTAACACAAGGCAAGTGTTTTAAAAATATTTCAAAGACATAAACAGTAGATTGGTACTCTTGTAAATCCTTTAGATTAAGTGTTTGAATACAAAATAAGGTTGTGTACAAATTTTGTTTTTAGAATTATCAATTGAGTGAAATATAACACTTTTTAAAGTCAAGACCTATAGATGAGGGTTTACTTTGGGAATGTTTGTGATTGTGTTTTTTTAAAAAGTGTGTGTGTGTGTGTGTGTACATGTGTGAATGAGCATGTATAAGTATACATTTTTTCTTCCTTGGGCAAAACTTACTAGGCATTTTCAGCATGGCTATCTGCATTTTGTAAGTGAATAGAATAGTTTGTTTTCAGAATAAAAGAAATGTGAAATTTTTTGTGAATTGTGTAGCAGATAATCTCAGAACAATTTTAGTCCTAGGGAAATACAGCGATGTAGTATATTTGAAGTTCCTTTTGTGCATTTGTAATTGGGAGCTGATACTGAACATTTTCAGTTATTTGTGTATATAAGTGTGTATGTGTGAAGATTTATGCTGTCATTTTGTATTCTTTTACTATGTTCATTTTGCTCTAGCTATGATTTAAAAAGTTACATATTTTTGACAGCTACAAAAGGATAAAAGTTGTTTTGCAGTATATACACACAATTTTATGTATATAAACATACCTCTCATGGGCATATATATATGTATAGGTATGAGTATATATGATATGTGATAGCTAAAAATGTAAGTAGCATAAAGAAATAGTTAAGAAAGGACATTTCTGCTGAAATGTGAGCATTTGGAATTGTACAATATCTAGTTAAGTCTTTAAAATATTAAAAACAATTTGAAATGTGGCTTTAGGGATCATTTTACATACAGTGTGTTCACTTCAAGGATGAAAATAGCTTTTTTAGTAGCATGAATTAAACATAAAACTAACTTAAACATTCCCTATAAATCACATTGTGAACTTGTCTTACTATTCATAGAAGCAGCAATGTCAAGATTCTAACGATCCCACAAAAATATTTTAATCAAACTCTAAAGGGATGTCAGTGAGCCAATTTCATTTGGGAATATTTCTTCATTAATAGTGATTCAGGCTGTTGTAATGAAATTCTTTACCATCTGTTTCTAGTAATCATTGTTATTTAATTAAAATGTTAGTTGTATCCAAGCTTAAGTATTGCATAACTTTTCCTACATGAGAAACCCAAAGTAAAAATTTTAAAGAAGAACTACAAAGGAAACAAGGAGATCGATTGTTTGTAAATGGGAAAGGAATCTAAACACAGTTGGAAAGAGAATAAAAATAATTAAGATATGTTGGTACGTGTACCTACTCTGTAAGATGGATGTAAACATTATGTACTGCCAAGATGTACTCATACATATTTTTTTTAAATGTACGTGGTATCATAAAAGATAAAAAGGGACCTTTTCAGAGGTGTTTTTCTTTGAAAATTTTGTATCAAGGTTTAACTTCATAATACAGCATTTTTCTCTTGCTTTATGAACTAGCAATGTTTTATTTCTGACTGTAGAAAATATCTTTAAAGTTATTTTATATACAAGAATTATTACTCTTTGAAAAGTATTGTGTGTACTACTCTGAGTTATAAAATAAGGTTCCCTGGATATGAACTGTTGTTCAGATGTATCATATGAGGCAAATGTGAAGGCTTCTGTCACTCATTTTATTTTTTGGGTGCCCAGCTTGAAACCAGCAAGATCTACTTGATGCTGTGTACCAGCATGTTCAATAGAAACACAACATGGACCTTATATGTAATTTTTAAATATTCAAAGGTATATTATAAAAGTGTTTTTAAAAGATAATTTTAGTAATAAATCTTACCTCAGCAAACATTTCTGTTTTTTTCAGCATATTATTAGTAAAATAGCTGCACTTTTTGTGAGATAATAAACAGTTTCCCCCAGATTTTTAAAAATACTTGTAAAATTTATTGTTTTAACCACTTTTGAGTGTATAGTTTTTATTATTCATATTGCTGTGCAGCCATATCATTACACATCTCTAGAAGTCTTTTTGTCTTGGAAACTAAAACTCTTTCCCCTTTAACTCTTTACCCATTCATTCCTATCCTTCCCTCTCCTCCACTGCCAGCTATCACTGTACTTTATTTTTTCTGTAATTTTGACAATAAGTACAGAGATATTTTTATATTCTTTTTTAATGCTATCTTTAAAATTCAGTGCATATTTTACTTTTACTTTTACTTTTACTTTTACATTTACATTCACATTCACATTTACATTTACATTTACATTTACATTTACATTTACATGAACCAAGAACTTGCCAAGTGTTCATCGACCACATTTAACATTTGGCTGATGTTTTAGATAGCTGAACTCAATACTATACTATGTACTGAATCCATATATAATCAAGTCTATGCTGTATTCATGTGTTATGTGAATTAATTCTGTATTAAGATTTCTGTCATGCATTATTTTATCTTTGTCATCTAGAACAATAAACAGGTCCTATTTTCAAAAATCATATGCTGAGTTTCTGAAGTGATGCTTATATAGTTGTTAGTGACTATATGACTGTTGGAGAAGGCTGGTGTCTGAAGTTGGTAGCTATGAACTGCCAGTTCTTACAAGTTTTTGTTTGTTCATACAGTATAGACTCCTTGAACAGTGTGTGTTGGGGGTCCTCAAGACTAAATCTGGAAAGACTCACAGAACTCAGAAAGCTTTTAACCCTTCGTTATACTTTATGACATATAAAGAGATTCAAGTTAAACAAGAAGGAGAAGATACTATCTTGGGTGAGCTTAAGAGAAATCAGATACGAGTTTCCAGTTTTCCATCCTATTAGAATTGCACGGGTAGCACTTAATTCTTCCAATAACTATGTGTGTTGTTATGCACAAAGAATGTCACCAGGGAAACTCACATTAATCTTTGGATTCATGATTTTTGTTGGGGATCAGTTTGGTAGGCATGGAGTACCCGTATGACTGATTTTAGCTAGCTACTTAGTCCCTAATCTCCCCTATCTTTCCTCCTCCCACATGACCCAGAGCTCCAGGTGTACAAAAATAGGCACTGACTATAATTCACATTGGTGATGTAAAATATCTGGTATGAGCGCTAGGGGTGAGTTCAGTGATGAAAATTTGCCTAGCTGTGCAAGGCCCTAGGTTTGATCCCTAGCACTGCAAGAAACTATGTCTGGTATGATCCAGTCTCAGATATACAGTTACATTCTTATAGGTAGCATATCCCAAGAGCTTATGGTTTATCTTCCAGAGTATGTTTCAGGTGCATCCTCTCTTCAGCATATCCAGAGTTTAAGAGCCTTAAGCTTGCTGAGTAGCCTTATTCTAAGAACTTTACAAAGGAGAGTATCTCTAGTGTAAAGTTATAGAAACAAAAAGATAGATGAAAGTGACGGTAGTCATATTTGCCTTAAATATCTTACATGTTTTAACAGTTGGCATGGAATGCTGACTGTCAAAGTAGAACAATAAAGGTTGACTCTCAGAAGTGAAGAATATAATATTTAAAATATGCTACATTTTTTTTTGTTGGAATCAACTCTTGAGTTTACTGTCTCATAAATTGACCTAGCTTGGTGAAACATGAATATTATCTTTTCTAAACTATATCAACCCCTCTTTTTTATTTTATTTACTTATTTATTTTTTGCTATGATGGATTACCTTACAGAAAACTGAAGTTCCTGTCAAAACTATTAAAAATGCTCGGGAAATAAAATCCCTTTGTAGGTCTTTTAGCACTTGTGAGTCAGCTAAGACTTGAGAAGTCAACATTCAAGAGAGAAAGGAGATGGACACTTTTTGTGTTGGGTTTCGTCTTGCATTTTCCAAAGGCTAAGCTCATTTAGATAAGGAGGTAAAGCTGAGTAGGGCAGAAGAGATGAACAAAAAAATAACTGAGAAAGTTGAATGGTGCTTTCAACAGTTTCTTGTTTTGTTGTTGCTCTGCTGTAAGTTTACTTTCAAGTCTCCTGCAGGGCCACACCGTATGAGTAAGAACAAACCAGTGACCAGTCTTTATAGACTCTGAAACTCAGTAGCAAGCAGTCTGATTGGATTGAGTTGATCTTTGATCTGCTCTTACTCTGTCTGCTACAAAAAATTAAATCCTCTATGAAGGAAGATAACAACATCCAGAGACTAAATTTTTTCCATAGGTATTTTCATACTTATTCACATGCAGTCTGGCATTCAATAAAAAAGAAAAATTTACTAGCACAAAATAAGCTCCAAAGGAAAACATGGACAATAGAAACAAATCCAGATTGTGCAGGCTTTGGAGTTCCAGGGGTTTTATAATTCAATAACTGATCTTTTCATGAAAATAGATACTGAGATTAAAAATTTCACAAGAGAACATTATAGAAAAGAATCATGAAATTCTGAAACTGAAAGTGAGGCAATTAGAATTAAAATCACATAGATAGGTTTAACTGCAGGTTAGACACATCTGAAAAGAGGAATAGTATCTTAGAAGATAAGTAAATAAATAGAAAATACTCAGCAGCGTGGATTTGTCTTTTTGGCATGATGACCAAACCAAAGTATAGGAACTTTGTAATACTTCACCAAGCCAAATCTCTTTATCTTACAGCTTATCAGTGAAAAGAGTCCTTGTTTGAGTGTAGTTGTAATTCTTATTTTAATGTGTGTGGTTTTATATGTTTACTACATATTAGTTTCTTTTTAAAAATATAATTAATATGTATTATGGAGATAAAACATGGAATTATTTGCAGTTACAAATTTGTATTTGGTACTCTTCCTTAGTGTTTGAACAAACAAAAACTGTTACTTGACTGATATTTTATGTAGAAATCATCTGTTTTGTAAAGCTAACTGCTTAGAGAACCTTCAGATGAGAAAATAAATAAAATACAGATGGAAAATAGATAAACAGAGGTTGGATGGTAAACCTCATGTATTTTCTTTAGCACTGGGGAGTTGCAGTGCACTTATTCTTACTTGGAATAATGGTTACAGTTTGCATGGTGATTTGATAAACTATCACTAGTCAGAAAGAGCAATTTAGGAAAGAAGTCATGGGTAAATTGTTGAAGAACTGATTTTATCAAGTCTCATCATGGCCAAGACTCCACTTTGAATTGTACCGTTAGTTTATGTAGCTCTAAGACAGAAAATGAAAAATATTGTCAAATATATCTTGATATCTCAGTAACTGAGTTACATCCTGATTTCAGAAAAATTGTTTTGTTTTGTTTTTGGTACTGGGGATCGAACTCGTGACTGCGTGCTTGCAAGGCAGACGCTTATGCCACTGAGCTAAATCCCCAGTTCAATTTCAGAAAAATTGTAATGTAGAAGAAAAACTAAATGGTAATCCTACTTTTAAATTGTAGTTCCATTATTTACTTGGGTCTGACTTGGATCGGGGAAGTTCTTTGAACATTTTTCCTAACCTGAAAGAGGAATAGTAAAGCATTATAAAATTCTTTCTCTTTTCCTCTTGTGTCTTCTGCCCTGTAGTAGTCTGTAAGATGTCACTGGCTGGTTCCTGTATGATGAGTGAGACTTGTGATAGAATGTGTCAGGCTAGTCTTGATATTTCCACTGCGTTGGTTTTTAGAAAGCACATTCTAAGGAAATTTTCCATTCTTAATTTAATTATTTTGGGCATGGTGATGCATACCTGTAACCCCAGCGCCTGGAAAGTTGAAGCAGGAAGATCACCACGCGTTCAAGTCCAGCCAAAGCTATGTAGTGAGTTCCTTCCTGCCAGTCGGAACTGCATAGCAATACCCTATCTCAAAAATACAACTAAATGCAATTATTATGCATACAATCTCAGTCTTCAGTTATGTGGAATTCCTGCTTTTCCATTGACACCAAATAAGTAAATAAATAAATAGAGTGGGTATATTTTTTAAATAAAGGGTTGAATTTTGTGAGTTTAGTAGAATAATTCTTCATTGTTTCTATTTTGAAGATTCCTAAAAAACCCAGATGTTTTTTCTTGAGCACTAAAATATTTATAGTTTTAATGTTGTGTTCATTCTTTTCTTTCAGGATTTTTCAAGCCGTATTCAGTTGATAGGATGAAAAAGTTTAAGAGAAGGCTGTCCCTCACACTTCGAGGAAGCCAGACTATTGATGAGTCATTATCTGAACTGGCCGAACAAATGACTATTGAAGAAAACAGCAGCAAAGATAATGGTAAATATTTGGGATGGGATAGATGCTCCTCATTCACTTAACTTGATAAATAGAAGGTAAATTTGCTGCCCGGATAGGTTCCTGACCAGTGCCCTTTTGTTTCTCTCTCTCCTTTCCTTGTTTCTTAGGAAAGAAAAGATCATGTAACTTTACCTATTCACTGGAATATTCTGTAGTGACTCCACTAATGTTACTGTACTGATAAGTTATTACATCCCACATATCTTTCTATTTTCTTACTAATTAATAGGAATAATTCGTATAACATTATGCTAATTGTTACAATGGATAATCAAAATGTGGTGATGTTTACATTTAAAATGTTATACTGAAAAACACCAAGCTTAATTCTTTTTTTTTTTAAACCTAAGAAATTATTACTTGACTAATTACATACTGACTTCTTTGAACTAGTTGTTCAAATTACAAAGTTAAAACATGTAAAGTAGACATTCAAACAGTGAGACTGTTAACAGTTCTGCTCCACGATCTGACAAAAACAACAATATGGTCATCCATCTTACCCACTCAAATATACATGCAATTATATCAAAAGGGTAA
>PVJX010044952.1:0-12955 GCA_004027295.1 Dolichotis patagonum | reverse complement strand
AGTAAGAAATCACTAGTTGATAAATTACATATTGTCCTCTTAGGAATAGTTGTTCATGTTACAAAATTAAAGCATACAAAGTAGACATTCAAACAGTGAGGCTGCAAACAGTTCTATTCAATGATCCAACAAAAACTTAGTAATACGGTTATCAATCCTACATACTTAAACATACATGCAGTTATATCCTTTAGAGCACTTTCTTTTCCTCCTTTTGCTTTTTAAGTCCATTATCTGTTTAGTTATATCATATTTCAGCTTGCTCAGTACCTTACTGATCTGTTTTGTTGTTGTTGTTTCCTTTTTAATCACCTTATATAATTCTGTTGTTCTGTTTTTAAGTTTCTCCTCATCCATGCCCCATGGATCGATCAGCTTTGGTGGAGTTGGGAGTTTTGGGAGGTATTTTGTTACCTTATTTTCTTGTGTTCTATTGTTCTTTTATTTAATTTTTTTATTAACTTGGAGGTAGTAATATATAACAGAACAGGATGAAATAAAGCCAATTGAGACAGTGTAGTGAAATTGGTACAGAACTTCACAGCAGGTTACCGGGATAACAGTAATAGGTACCATTGTATATCTCGTTATCTTCACAATAGTTGTTCTTTCAATCAGGTATAGCAAAATCAAAAGAAATACAGAATATTATAGAACTTATCAAAACAGAATATTGAATAGAGCAATACCATTAATCAGGACAAAGCAAAACGGTGATAAAAATTTTTGCCTTCAAAAGATCTAGTAGAAAGAAATCCCCCTTATTTGCTATATTACATGTGGTCAACCTCCCAAGAGATGCTCAGATCTCTGGCTCCCACTTGCTAACAGGGGTGTCAGGAGGGGGGCATGTTTGATTGTCAGCCTGTGCGCCGGTAGGCGGCAGGCTGGTTGCTTGATTTCTCAGCGCTTTAAGTTCCAACATGGCACGGATCTCAGGAAACACTGTTGCTTCTTGCCCTGGGGTGGCCGCGGCTGGCAGACCACAGCCACTTACCAGGGCAGCAGGCTGGTTCTCTCAGTAGCACTTCTAAATGCCACTTCCAGCCCTGGGCTCTCGAGTGGAGAGAAGAGGAAATGGGAGACAGAACCACCCTGGGGAAGCGTTGTCCTCCTGGGGAGCTGGGCCTCGCTCCAGCCCATTGCTGGTTCTTGTTGTCTTCTTAAATTTGGCTTTTTGCTTTTTTTCATTAGAATTTCAGTTCCGTGGACTGATGAGAACTATGATGTTATATTGCACCTCAGAACTGATTGATCCTGATGTGTCTCTAAACCATTTTAAATAACTAGTAGTAGTTTTTCAGTAGCGTGCTGTATTACTGGGATTCTCTTAAGTCGCGGCTATTATACTGTGAAGTGTGAAGGAATGAGATGATTCAGAAAGTTCTCCTAAAAGTTGGTCTCAGATTAGAGAAACTAAACCCCATAAATGTATGTAAAGCCTCCAGCATTTTCCCCATGTGGGCTGGGGTGACCCCTGCTTTTCTTCAGCTCCTCTCTGCTTCTGTGTCTTGCCACCTCTCTTCCTTCTGCTCCAGGTCAAAGCTCCCTGGTCTCCCTGGAGAGAAGTGGAGGCATTGTATTTGGTGCCAGGGTACCAGCAACTTCCTGTAAATTTGTGCCATGAGGAGGTCACAGAGAGGTCCGGGTCTTTTGTTCCAGATTACCATTTATGGAAGCCTTTTGTTGAAACATAGGACATTTCTATCAGTACAGTTAGTGTCCTATAACTTGCTGGTATGCCCCATGACTATGATGGATATTTTATATCTGCATGAAGTGGGTTTAGGACTTCCTGTGCCTTCTCTCACGAGAGTGACCATTTTGCTAGTGTTGATCAGTGGTTCTCTCCTGCATCCTAGGAGCAGCTGCTCAGGTGGCCAGGCTGGACATTCTCTCATGCTATATTCTGGTCAGTGGGGATTTCTTCTGGCAAGGAACAAGATATCTTTGTGGCATGGGAATGTGAGTGTTCTATATGTCAGACAGCTGTGTGTGACTGGTATGCACATGTGGGTCATTTTCTAACAAGGGTGAAAGAAAACCCTTTCTCTCAGTCACACTTACACTCAGGAATGTACCTTATTTTCCCCGCTGCTGCCTATAGAAGTGAGTGACGGTCGGCAGATGCCCACCAGCACAAGGAGTTGGTTCTTGTTATGAAGTTTGGAAATCTGGAAAGAATACAGAGACTTGTTATTCCTTATGGAATGCCATGGTGACGGCAAATAAGGTCTCCAAAGAGGCGTTGCGTTCTTCAGGGAAATGCCATTACGCTGAGATCGTAAAGCACATGAATGGTGTTAAATGATTACCCCAAGTGAAAGGCTTGCATTTCTCTAGTTATTCATTTTTGAAAGAGAAAAAAAAAGTACTGCCCAGAGTTTCATGGTATGCAAAGCTTTCTTCAATAGTGCAGTCAAGAATTTATCATGCAGGGACCTAAAGCAAAACACATCACCACTATCAAAATTGGAAAGATACTCTGTTTCAAAAGGGTAGTTCTTTTCAAGGTGGGCCTTCTATTATTCATAGCTCACCATGTTCTAACAAGGACTTAAGAGTGTTTTGAGTTACATAGATACACAATATGATGACAAGAAACAAGCAGAAAGCAGGACGAAGTGACGATGAGCACAAGAGGCCAGGAACGAGGTCAGTCAGCAAACTGGTCCCAACAGGTGCAGAGAAGGGAACTGTGCCTCAGTTTCTATACCATAAAACACCTTAACTGTGCATGAGGACCGCGTTTCCTCCAGACCAGCGATTGGAGAAAAGCCACACTCTCCAGTTTTATCCGTAATAAATTCCGCTGTCTAAAAACTGGAGAGAGTGGCATGGGATTGGGGCCCACGTGGGCCCCCTGTGCCCTCCCTGAGTTGAGAGAGTGACACCACTGCAGCAGCTGGGTTAGGCCTGCAGGGTGACCTTTCCCTGGCTGTTTCCTGGAAGGATGTGGCTTAGAGAACCCAAATTAGAAGCTGTGGACCTCCTGACCCTCTGGACAGAAAGGAGTAGACGGCAGGCTCTGAACAGTGTGCTGAAAGGGGCATTCAGCCAGCTAGAAGCTGAGCGTTAGGACCCACACAGACACGTTGTCCAGGCAGATTTCAGAGCTGTGTCCTTTCATAGCAGAGCTGGAGATGGTTTCCTTGCTTGAGAAGTAAGAACAAGACAAGAACACATGTGTGAAGAGGTCACCTGCCTCATGCAAGGAGATGGGTCGTGGAAATGCCTCAGAGACTCAGAGACAGACGCAGACTTGAGATCACTAAAGTGTGCTTTATAGAGCCTGATTTCAATCATTTAATTTCATAAAAATATTAATGCACTCAGAGAATTTAAGATTAAGGAATATAACTTCCTCTGTACTCTTCAAGATAAGCTCAAAGTCAAATATATGCCCAGGTATGCAGATGCGTCATTTCCTTTACAGAATTATTAGCTTTAAACTCATTAAATATTGTGATCGCTTCAAAAATAGTTATTTCAGTGTGAAAGCCATTTTTAAGCAGCCAGACAAGTTCCATGCTTAATAGTGAATATTCCAAGCTATTATTTATATTTATTATATTATTCTTTACAGTTAGAGGAGCGGGGAGAATGTTCTTCTTGGTTATCCCAAAGTTTGAAATAAAATTTTAAATGAAAAGTCCAGGAATAGCCCAGAGCTACACATGGAAAGTGATCTCCATTCATCATAAGACTCTTTGCTAAGAAAGTTGTAACGAGATGTAAGTGGAGGTCTGCTGGTATGTGGGAGGCTAGGCTGGCCCTAAACAGGTCAGTCAAGGCGGATCCTTGCAAACCATGAACCACCTTATATTTTTCTACTTGTGAGGGATATAGCGGATATGAAAAGAAAGTGACAAAGTTGTATCAGCCAGCCTTCATGTCACTGGGACACCACTACTTAAGGGGGTGAGGGTTATTTGGCTCATGATTTCAAAGGGTTCGGTGCATGATTAGTTGGCTCCGAGGGAGAAATGGCATGGCGGAAGGGGGTGGCAGAGAAAAGCTGTTCACCCCAGGGCAGCCATGAAGCAGAGAGAGAAGGCAGGAGGTGGGGACCAGAGTATCTTTCCAGATCTCATCCTCAAGGTGCCCCTCCATCCAGGCCCAGACTCCTAATAGCATGTCAGCTCTGAATTCATCATTCATGCATTGATCTGCTGGTGACTGTAGCACCCCTGTAATGTAATCACCTACTAAAAGCCCCACCTCTGAACTCATGAGACTGGGTGGGCGGGTGGGGGTAAGATCTAAACCATAGCAGTTATGAAACTATAGCTCAGGACAACTTAGGATCATTTGAGAAAATTATCAGGAAGTTAACCCTGCAGCATTAGGAGTGAAATTTTAAAAAGTAGGCCTTTCATTTGTAGAAGTAAAATAATCTTTTCTTATAAAAGAAGGAGAGGAACCCCACAGCGGTGGTCTAGACAGAGCATATTATACATACGGAAAAGAAATATGAACACATTGGTCAGGACTGGATTTCAAAAATCAGAGCAGTATTTGAAGAATTTCGAAGCAGGAAATCAATCCCAGATGTATTTATTTAGCTTGATTTTCTTTTCTGTTTTTTTTTAAAAAGGATTTACTCAGTGCCAGACACTGAGGTACCCTGCTGCAAGTCCATCCACACTGAATGTGGTGGCTGCTGTGACCACCGTTCAAATAATGCCACAAAAAAAATGTGCAGTCACCCTCTGCCCCAAACACCTGCAGTGGAGGAGCTGCAAAAAACATGTTCTCAGCTGTCTGCACTGACCTTTCAAGGGCTCAGCCCTGTCTGACTGCCTACAATATTTCTAAGTAACTTAGTGGTCTGTAATATGGTGAGGTCCTGCTAAAATTGTCCCTTTCTTAAAAATTGCTCTTAAGAGCCTTCATGACTTCCCTGCCTGTCCCTCAGGCCTTACGGTCTACTGCCTACCCAGGGTAGAAAACAACTGATCCCTACCTCCTCCTCCTTACCCTTGGGCATCTCCAGAGACATGACTGCTTTTTCTGTGCTGCTTCTCTGCGTCTTTTTGGGGAACAGCACTTTAACATCTGTTACACACCAAGAAAGAAGATGAGCCAGCCAAGTAGACAGAGATAATTCCTGGGGAAGAAGAAAGAATCTTGAAGGTCCATATGGTGGGAAGATGACTACCAGAAGTTGGACATACCCTTCTAGGTTTAAATTCAACATAAAAATGAACCTCTTTCCTAGTAGCAATGATGGAAGTCAACTGGTCATGTATTTGACTCAGTAACAATCATCTTGTGTATTGTTTAGGGTTCAGTAGAAACATAAGAATAGAATATATAATTATATTTGCATTACTTGTCTTCAGAGGCAGATGTGAAAGAACGCAAAAGGGCCATCTGTGTGCTGCAGAACCAGAGCAATGGAGAGTCTTGTGCAAGTCTGCCTTGGAAAGCTGAGGGGTGCACTGGAAGCCTGGAGACAGATATCCAAAGGTGACAGTGGAGACTGAAACTCCTCTGGAGAAGAAGCCAGACTTCCTTCTTCCCCTTTTTATTCCATCCAGACTATAAGCCCTTTGGTTGATCCCACCCATCCCCAGTGAACAGTTATGCTATCTTTCCGGATGGTGTGTAGAGCGTTATATCCTGGAGGGCGGACTGGCTGGAAGACAGTGAGTCCGTGATCCAGGCCTTCTCCATTGCTTCTCGGAGAGTGGGCCAGCGGGAAGCCAGTCCAGGTTCTGCACCCCCCCCCATTGCATCCCAGAGGGTAGACTGCTAGAAGAGTGTAAGACTGACAGGATCCTCACGGCCCAGGACAACAGCCTGGCGCACAGATGCACACACACCTCTGGAGGGCAAAGTAATCAGTAAGGCCGTAACAGGGAAGTGACTGAAGCAGCAGCAAGCAGACAGCAGTTGGGCTCTGGAGAACTCCATCGACAGAAGAAAGAATAACTACTGAAGTCAAGAAACAACTTCATGAGGCTGTAAAACTAATCAGATCAGAAATATCATCTCAGGTAAAAGAACAAATGACAAGCCTAATGACAGAAATGCTGAGCACATCCAAATAAGACATAGATTAAAAAAAAAAGTATAGGAAAAGTGATGGAAACCTTGTATGAACAATACAGGAAAGAACTACAATACATGAAACAGATTCAAAGAGATATCCAGGAAATTAAAGACTCCTTGGAAAACTGGCAAAACTGCTTGAAAGAAACTAAAGATAGATGCTCAGACCTTGAAGACAGGATTGCAACTATCAGTCATGAAAGGAAAGATCTCTTAAAAATAACAAAGAACCAGGAAATGACAATTCAGCAGCTGCAAGACAATGCAAAGAAAAGTAATTTAAGAATGATAGGTGTCAGTGAAAAAGTGAGGTCCAACATAAATGACATAAAAAGACTATTTACAGAAGTAATAGCCAAAAACTTTCCCAGCATGGCAGAAGGACCTGACATACAGATAAATGAGGCATATAGAACTCCAACTAGCCATAATCAAATATACACCCAGGCATATAAGAATCAAGATCCCAGAAACTCAGCACAAGAATAGTAAAGACTATTAGAGAAGAAAAAAACAGATCACCTATAAAGGAAAACCCATCAGAATCACGACAGACGTCTCAACACAAATCATCAATCAAGAAGAGCTTGGAGTCAAGTATTTCAAGTCCTGAAGGAAAACAACTTCCAACGCAGATTGATGTGCCCTGCAAAACTGTCTTTCAAAATTAACTGAGAAATAAAATACTTCCTTGATAACAGTTGACAAAATTTGTGACCACTGACCCTACAAAGAGTCCAAAGAATATTCTAGAAGAGATAAAAATGACCACAGTTCTAGGAACAGTGGCAGAGGGGGATCACAGAGCGGGGCAGACAGTGCAATGGAGGGGAAAAGTAGGCAGCCAACGACAGGAAAATAGCAAGGCAGAGATGAGCCAGTGCATGTTGGCCATAACCATTAATGTAGATGACCTCAATTCACCAATAATAAGAAACACAGGCAGAGTGGATCAGGAGACAGGACCCATCAGTATGTGGTATACAAGAAACCCATTTGACCAGAGTGAAAATTCATGGCGTGGAGGTCAGAGCAAACGAGACAATGCTCCATGCAATGGGAACCCAGGAAAAAAAGCAGGGGTAGCTTGCCCATCAACTACGGAAGAGACAAAAAAGATATGGTACTTTTATACAATGCAAAGCTATTTAGCTATAAAGATGGATAATCACAAGGCTCTTATAAATGGATGCAGCTTGAGGTCATGTTCTATCGGGTCCTGACCTAGATCCCCAGTCTCCCAAATGAGTGTACAGTGAAGGCTTAAATAAAGTGAGACAAGTCCTATGATTTTAGGGCTCCAGGAGGGTCAGAATCCTTTAGCTGAGCCCAAGATGCTAAGGGCTAAGACAAAGACTTCTCTGGATCGCCCATATTTATTAGATCCCAAACAAAGGGCAGGGAAACTGAGGAAAGTAGTAAATGAGCAGGACTTGGGAGTCACTTCAAAGACTTCTCCAAGTAGTAAATTATGCTAATTTAGGAGAACCGTCTTATGTTCAAGATGACATTTATAGTAGGAGTGTGACTGCAGGAGTGAGATTCCTGCAGGTTCAGTCCCTATTTACTTAATTAGTGTTGAAGCCAAGGTGTGCTCAGCTGTGACTTTATCTCCCTTTGAAGTATCTCTGGCCTCACAGGCCACTACAGGCTTCAGCCAGGACCAGTGATTCGTAGAGGTTCACTTACTATGAATCAGCTTCTGTCGCCAGGCAAGGGGCTGAGGCCTAAGACAGACTCACAGATAAACATAAAAAGCCAGTTAGTTAATTTTACATCCTGCTCAGAGCCGCTTTGTAGTGGTCTCCAACATTGCTCATGGACAAAATAGTTCAGACTCACATGGATAAGCATTGTGTTGTCTCCCTGGTATAAAAATCTGAGGGAGTTAGTGGGATCCAAAATGTGCAATAGATACTGTGAAAGTGAAAGGGTAGGAAACATCTAAAAAGAGAAGGTGGTAACCGTTATTAATTTCCTGTTACCTTGTTTTGAACTTCTGTGTTGTTTTCATAGTTTTGTTAGGTTTGGTTTTATTCTGTTCTGTTTTGTTTGATCATATTATGTCTGACAATATGGGCAGTAATTTTAAAGATAACATGAGGCATTATGATAGCCATTGTTGATTTCCTATTATCTTGTTTTGAAGTCTTGTGTTGCTTTCATTGTTTTCATTGACTTTATTCTGCTTCGTTTTGTTTTTTTCTCTTCAAAATAAAATAAAAAATCAAAAGCACATGTTCTCTAGGGCTTGTCCTGGAGACCCAGGAGAGGGACACCTGAGGCAGGACACTGGGCAGAGATCTGCAGGATGATAGGTAGAATGTTCCAGAACAGGACAGTTGTTCCACAGACTCTCATTTCCAGGAGGAATTCTGGGAGGAGATGAGGTGTGCTGAGGAAGGCTGACCAAGATGTGGAAAGCAAGGGGAGGGCATCGCAGTGGGGAGCCAAGGGCTTCTTTCCACCACACACACTGGTTCCCTGTGTAGAAGCATCTCTCGCTGCAGAAACCTGATGACTCACTGCTGGTCTTCCTGTGTAGATTTATTGTCCCTGAGAGTTTTTAGCATTTTTTAAATTATAAAAGCAGATGTGAAAATAAATTTGATAAAGTCAGAGGAATCACATCCCTGGACTTTGACCTGGTGGCCTGTCCCCCCACACCAGAGCCTTGTTCAGCCAGGAGTGAGAAGTGGACTGCTGTGTGTAATCCACAGCGTCTTGTTGGAGGAGCACCCCGACCTGACTCCCCAAGTCCTGAGCTTTGCACAGGTTCCATCCACCCTGTGACAACTTGGCCATGGCTGAAGTGGGTCCTCACGGGTTCATGTGCTGGAGGGTTGGCCCCCACAGGGCTGTGTGGAGGGCGGGACCTCTAAGAGGTAGGCTGGTGGGAGGTGAGGACCACCCTCATGGGGATTAATGCTGGTCTTGTGGGTGAGTTGATTCTCTGGAGAACAGGGCACTGGCCCCTTCTGCACATGGCCCAGCCCAATTGAGGAGGATACAGGCACCAGAATTGTGAGCCACATAAACAAACCTCTTTACTTTGAAAGGTTTCTGGCCTCTGGTATCCTGTTACAACCATAGAAAACAGACCAAGAGAAATGCAGACTACAGAGACTCTCCAGGAAACACAGCTGCTTGTAAGCACAAGAAACACCAGCATGATCTGAACGAATGAGCCCTATTTTACTTGTCGCTTGACTAGAAGGTTCATCATTTTCCCGTAAATGAAAGAACGTCGTAACTGTCTGTTGGAGGGAAGGCTGTACCTGTTCTGTGGTTGTCGTGGTTCTGGGGGTGGAACCCAGGGCTCGCCCTGAGCTGCACTCTAGTGCTCTGTGCTTGTTTGCAGTGCACTTTGTTTCTGGATTTTGTCCTTTCGAGCTTTCCGTGATTGTCACGAGTGGCCACTTGCTGGTGTTGACTGCACACTTCTGTGGTTTGGGCCACAGTAATTACAGAAAGGACCAGCTTAGACCCGTGGAAGAGCAGCTCTGCTGTTGCTCGAGGCTGATGAGCAGTTGGTGCTGCCTCAGGGACAGATCTGAGGGGCTCCCGTCCCTGCCTCTGCCGGGCCGAGGAGCTGGAGCGCCCCTGGTCTGAGGCCGGAATGACGTCCAGGACTCTGGCTGTCTTAGCTTTAGCGGCCTCCTCCCCGTGGATGGGCAAAGCGAATTAGTGCTGGCTCTTCAGGACTCTGCGCTCTGCCAGCATGAAGCCCCGATGCGCTGACGAGTGGTGTCAGCACACTGTACCCGTCTTTGACGTGGGGCCCTGACCGTGCCCAAGAGTGGTCTTCATGGAATGCCACATTGCGTCGGAGACAGCTGGAGAGCTTGTGCATGGAGAGTGTCCCTGTGTGTTTTTCCTCCCTTCTTGCCTGGATTTTAAATACTAATCCAAAATATAAAATGTGCCAGTAATAAGGAGCCTGATCTAAATATCATTTAGAATGTGACCCTCCGTCTGATTGATTGACTGTGATACTAGACATTGAACCCAGGACCTTGGCACTGACCTGTATCCTCAGCCCCCCTTTTATTTATTTAGTTTTTTCAATTTTGGGACAGGGTCTCAATAAGTTGCTGAGCTTCCCAGGCTGAAGTGGAACTTGCATCCTCCTGCCTCAGCCTCCAAGAGTGCTGGGACTGCAGGCCTGTGCCATCATATTATAGAGTCTACACAGAATACAAAATCCTTTTAACTTAAAAATGTACATCTGTCTGGTAAAGTGATACATAATTCTATTTTTCAGTTATGTGGTCGTTTCTCTAATGATCGTGTGCTCTTTCTCTTTTGCTTACTCATGGCGCGGCCCTATTAATAGGCTAAAGCAGTTGAGGGGAGGAAATGACACAGGTTCACTTAGTATTTATATTTTAAAAGCAATGACATTATTCTTATACCATTTTGATCATTGATGCCTTATAGAATTAAAAAGTGACAGAGCTGTAAATCTGTGCTCATTAAATTCACATTAGGAGTCATTAGAAGTCATATTTTCATTCTCAGTATTTGCATTTCCTACATCTCTTTATTTGACCAAATGAATTATAAATTACAACTTGGATTTTATTTATTTGGTTTGTTTTTTTAAGGAAAGAGATTAAGCACTACTTCTCCCAGGGAAACATTCTCAAAATTCCACCTGGTTCAGAAGATGCTGATCCTGTTAGGTGATTGAAGTTCTCTTTCGGACTCTTTCTGGGCTTCCTTCTGTTCACGTTGCACACATTGGCTTAGCGACCGGCATCCTCAGCAAGTGAACAGCAGGAAACGTTGTCTGCGGTCCTCCGCCAGCGTCTCCTATGCGTGCTGTGAAACTCTTTGTGAAAAAGCAAGCCCTGTGTTTTTGCTGGCTGAGGAGAGGCACGCTTCCCTGGGAAGCTATTATCTACCACACAGGGCTGTTCTAAGCAGAGTCTGACTTCAAACACAGGCTGAAATTGCTACAACAAATGAAACTAGAAACCTGTTATGGTTGGAAGAAAAAGATGTCCAAAAAGGAAAAAAAGAAAGAGACAGAGAGGCTTAACGTACTTGTAACATGTATGTACTGGAGGGGTGTGAGGCAAGCCCCAATCTCAGTCAGAGCTCCTTTTCGGGTTTGGTGTAGTGCTGGAGGCCTCATCTCCAACGATGCAAACCTGCACCCTATTTTAGCCTCAGGTGGACCAAAATGCACCCCTCTGCCAGGTACATATTAAAAACCACTGTGTGTGTGCACGTGCGTGCGTGCGAGCGTGTGTGTTTGTAAAAGATAGTTCAGTGCACACTGTGTCACTATGATAATGTTTTTAACAGTTCTCTATGAAACGAATAGGGATTTTTCATAAGCGTAATGGCATAATACATTTCTTTGTGATTACTTGACCAAGGAAGTGGTTCTCAGTAGGTAAGTCAGTCATTATCCTCGACAGCATTAGACACTGCACCGGTCTCCTCGTCTGAAAGGCCTCCAGTAACTAGCAGCCTCTGTCGCTCCCTGTGTGCTAGGCGTTGTGCTTTCCAGAGATTTATGATACTCCTGCAGCAGCTTGAGTGGCAGCGACACGGTTCCTATTTTACAGTGAGGACACTGCGACTTGGAGGTTGGCTAACTTGGCCAACAATGCAAAGCTAGTTCACTGCAGAGGCAGAGCCCGGCTCTAAACCACACATAAAACAGGGGGAAAGCAAACCTGAAACAGGTAGGAAGGTGCATTTCACTGATGGTTAAGTAATGCTAGGTGAATTCTACTTTCCCAGTAATGTAGACATGAAAATAAACCACATGATCAAAACTTTGTTTAAAACCTTACCAGGACCAAAACAAAACAGAAAAAATTTCCATATTCCTGTTGTAGCAGAATGCAGGACATGTTTGTTGCTAACTTGATTGAGCAAAAGTGTGGTGAACTCGGGGCCTCTGGTGTCACAGTAGACACCGCAGTCTTTTGTTCCTGGATTTGAATATAGCCTCTTGCTTTTTCCTAAGTGTGAATTAAAAAAAACCAGACACATCCACCCACTCTTGGGGAGCCAGGCAGTTAGGGAAAGAAGCATGGAATCGTACTGTGTGCCTGTAATTCCAGCACTCTAAGAGGCTGAGGCAGGAGGAGCTAAAGTTCAAATCTAGCCTATATAGATTTAGACTCTGTCTAGAAATAAAAGGGCTGAGGCTGTAGCTCAGAGTGAAGACCCTTGGTTCAATCTCCAGTGAGTGGGGGAAGGGATTAAGAAAAACAGATAGCATTTTGCATCAAGATTAATATAAGACAGTGTGAGAGGAAATCCTTTCTTTGAACTCACGCCTGTAAGTTGAATTTCTGCTGAGTTCAGGACACTATATCAAGGCGGTGAAAAGGGGGGACGAGTGGACTGTGGTGGCGCACACCCTGTAATCCCAGATCTTGAGAGGCTGAGGCAGGAGGGTTGCTGGGAGTTCAAGGCAGCCTGGGCTACATGGCAAAACCCTGTCTCAAGAAGAAAAAAAAAAGCGATAGAGAGAGAGAGAGCGTCATGGGGGGAGTGCAGTTGGGGTTGTTTCCTGTCCTCAGAGAGCAGAAATTCAAGCTCACAAAGTACAGCAGTCATTAAGAATGTTAACTTCTGAAAGAAAATCAGTGGCCTGTTTGGGGCAGATCTGTGATAGAAAGAGTGAAATCCTTACAGCCTGGAGACACCCTGCAATTTCGTAATACCCTGAAGGGCACCAAAGTATCCATGTCCCAAAAGTTGGCAAGATTGTCATCCAAGATACATTTTTGTATCAGCACAAGTGGTTGAACCCTAAGCCACTACAGGAAGGGGGCATTTTTGCCTGATTTGAGTGTGCTCCCAATCGGAAGTGCACACTGAGGGGCCCAGAAGCGGCCCCAAGGGTCAGCTGTCCTCCTCCTGCATTGAT
>PVJX010044951.1:0-12956 GCA_004027295.1 Dolichotis patagonum | reverse complement strand
GAGGAATCTACATACTGATTTTCACAGTGACTGCACCAGTCTACACTCCAACCAACAGTGGAGAAGTGCTTCTGTTTCCCCTTAGCCTCGCCAACATTTGTTATCAATTGATTTCTTGATGGAAGCTATTCTTTCTGTAGTGAGATGATATCTCAATGTTGTTTTAATTTGCATTTCTCGAATGACCAGTGATGGTGAATATCTCTTCATGTATTTATTTGCCATTTGTATATCTTCATCTGAGAACTGTGTGTTTGTCTCAGATGCCCATTTATGAAGAGGGTCATTGAATTTGGGGGGATTGATGTTTTTCTATTCTTTATATGTTCTTGATATAAGTCCTTTGAGGGATTGCTGGCTAAAATTTTTTCTCATTCTATGGGTTTTCCTTGCACTGTGTTGATGATTTCTTTTGAAGTGCAAAAACTTTTTAGTAGTATGAGATACCAGTTGTTGATTCTTTGAAGTATTTCCCATGAGCTTTGCATTTTGTTCATGAATTCTGTGCCCAGCACTATTTCTCCAAGAGTTTTATCTACCATGTCTTACAGTAGATTTAGAGTTCTGTTTTAATATTTAGGTCTTTGATCCATTTAGACTTTAGTTTAGTGCATCGTGATAGGCATGAGTCTATTTTCAGTCTTTGGCATGTGGAAAGCCAATTTTTCCAACATTGTATATTAAAGAGGCTATCTTTTTTCCAGTGAACATGTTAAGCAATTTTGTCAAATGTCAGGTGGCTTAGTGTCTTTGTAGTTGTGTTTGTGTCTTCTAATCTTTTCCATTGATCCTTGGGTCTATTTTGTTGCCAGTACCATCCCAATTTTATCACTGTGGCTTTGTAGTATAGTTTCAAGTCAGGAATTAAGATGCCTACTGCCTTGCTTTTATTGCCCAGAATTGCCTTTGATATTCTAACTTTTTCTGTTTCCAAATGAATTTTAGGAATGTTTTCTCTAGATCAATAAGTTATGTTAATGGTATTTTGATTGGGATTGCATTAAATCTGTGTAACAGTTTTGGGAGTATGGACATTTTCACAATGTTGGTTCTTCCTAACCAAGACCAAAGAATATTCTTTCATTTTCTATTATTCTCTTCAATTTCCTTTTTTAGAGTACTGTAAGTTTCAGCATATAGGTTATATATTCTTAGTTATGTTGATTGCTAATTATTTCAATTATTATATGCTATATGAAAGGCAATATTTCCATAATTTTTCTCTCAATGAGTTTTTTGTTTGTATTCAAGAGTGCTATTGATTTTTAAGTGTTGAATTTGCATCCATCTATGCAGCTAAATTTATTACCTGCAGTAGCCTTTTAATGTAGTTTTTTGGGTCTTCTATATAGGGTGGCATATCAACTGCAAAAATGATAATTTAATTTCTTTTCCTATCTTTATTCCTTTTATTTCTTTCTCTTGTCTAATTGCTCTGGCTAATATTTTCAGAACTATATTGAATAGGATTGGTGATAGTGGATATCCTTGTCTTGTTCCTGATTTTAGAGTGAAGGCTTTCAGTTTTTGCCCATTTAGTATAATGTTGGCTGTTGGTTTGTTATAAATGACTTGTATGAGATTGTGGTAGATATCATATATTCTGAGTTTCTTTAGGGACTTTATCATGAACAGGTGTTGGGCTTTATCTAAAGATTTTTCTGCATCTATTGAGATGATGTAGTTATTTTTATTTTTGGCTTTGTTTATGTGATGTTGTACATTTATTGATTTGCATATGTTAATCCATCCCACCATTCCTGGAAGAAATCCCTGTTAGTTTGATGTATAATCTTCTTGATGATTTGCTGCATTGTATTTGCCAATATTTTACTGAGCATCTTTGCATCAGTTTTTACTAGTGTTTGTTGGATCTTTATCTGGTTTTGCTATCAGGGTGATACTTGCCTCCAGGAATGCATTATGGTAAATTGCTTCTCTTTCAATTTCTTTGAAGTGTTTAAAGAGTATTGGCATTAAATCTTGTCTAAATTTCTTATAGAATTCAGCTGTGAATCCTTCAGGACCTGAGCTTTTCTATATTGGTAAATTTTTAATCATTTTTTCAATTTCAATAGCTGATATTGAGTTACTCAAAGTTGTTCTATTGTTGATTGATCTTTGGTAGTTCATATGTTTATAAGAATCTGTCCATTTCTTCGGTGATTTCCACCTTATGTGAGCAGAGATGGTCACATTAGGTGTTCATTATCTTTTGTATTTCCATGGGATCTTTAGTAATTTCCCTCTTTTCAGTCCTTATTGAGTGAATTTGATTTTTTTCTTTGTTTTACTTGATAAGGTTGGCCAGAGGTTTATCAGGTTTGTTTATTCACTAAAAATAACAGCTCTTTGTTTCATTAATTCTTTGTATTTTTTTAGTTTTGATTGCACTAATTTCTGCTCTGATCTATATAATTTCCTCTGCTCTATGAGCTTTGGGTTTGGCTTGCTTTTGCTTTTCTAGAAGCTTGAGACGTAGCATTAGGTTGTTTGTGCTTGTTCTATTTTCTTGATGTGACAATTTATTGTTATATATTTCGCTCTTAGAACTTCTTTCCTTGTGTCCCACAGGTTATGTTGTGTTGTATCTAAATTTTCATTGAATTGTATATATTGTTTTACTTCTTTAATTTCACCTGTAACTCACTTATTGTTCAAAAGTCTGTTATTTAATTTCCATGTATTTATGCAGGTTTTGCAAATTCCTTTGCCATTCATTTCCAATTTCAGTGTGTGATGGTCAGATACTATGCATGGGATAATTTCAATCCCTTTGCATTTACTTAAGAATGTTTTATGGGTTAATATATTGTCTATTTTGGAAAATGTCCCATGTGTAACTGAGAAGAATGTATATTCTGATGTGGTTGGGTGGAACACTAAGTCCTTTTGCTCACAGATACAATTCAGTTCTCTTATTTCTTTGCTGACTTTTTGTCTAGTTCATCTATCTCTCTTTGATGGTCAGGTGTTAAGGTCTGCTACTACAATTGTGTTTTTGTGTATCTGGTTTTTTACATCCATTAGTATTTGTCTTATATAGTTGTGTGCTGCTGTACTTGATATATATATATATATATATATATATATATATATATATATATATATAGTTGTTAGTTCTTCCTCTTAAAATCTTCCACTAACAAGTATGTAGTGGCCTTCTTTATCTTCTTTATCTCTTTTGTTCCTTTTAAGTTTGAAGTTCAGTTTGTCAGCAAAAAGAATAGCCACTCCTGCTTTTTTCTGGGTTCCTGTTGCATGGAATAACGTTTTTCATCCTTTGACTTTTAATCTATGATTTTCCATTTGGGTCAGATATTTTTCTTGTATACAGCATATTGTAGGATCCTGTTTCTTGATCCATTCTGCCAACCTGTTTCTTTTGATAGGTGAATTGAGGCCACTTAAATTTATGCACATAACTGATAAGCATTGGCTTAACTTTTTCATGTTATGCTTCTCTTGTTTGTTTTCTGGTTTTCTGCCTTGTTTAATTTCTTGTCCAGCCTGGTGGTTTCTTTCTGTTGTTGTTCTGGAGATTATGGTCCTTTTTATCTCTGTCTAGTATGTCTTTCAGTACTGTTTCTAGGGTTGGTTTGGTGGTCATGAATTTCTTCCGTTGTTCTTTGTCAAGGAAATATCTTGTTTCTCCATTAAATTTGAAAGACAGTTTTGCTGGGTACATCATTCTTGAATGAAAGTTGTTTTCTTTTATGGTT
Source organism: Dolichotis patagonum (assembly GCA_004027295.1). Taxonomy (NCBI): domain Eukaryota; kingdom Metazoa; phylum Chordata; class Mammalia; order Rodentia; family Caviidae; genus Dolichotis; species Dolichotis patagonum. The sequence continues at coordinate 9,234 of PVJX010044951.1, read as the reverse complement.
TGAAATACTTCACTTTGAGCTCGTCTTAACTTGAAGGTTTGCACTGAAAAGTCTAATGTGATTCTAATGGGCTTTCCTTGGTAGATGAGTTGTGTCTTTTCTCTAACAGCTTTTAGTATTCTGTTTTTATGTTGTATGTCTGGGAACTTAATTATTGTATGTTTGAGTGTAGATTTATGTTGGCTCTGGCTGTTTGGAATTCTATATGCCTCACACATCTGCATATCAGATTTTTTAAACTTTTGGGAAATTTTCTGCTACTACTGTGAATAGTTTACTGATCTCATTCCTGTTGACTCCTGCAACTTCACAGATGCCTACTACTGTTATATTGTTTCTCTTGGCATCATCTTGAAGGTGCTGGATTGTCATTTCATGCTGCTTTGTTGTTTTAAAAGTCATACCCTTTCATGATCATTATCTACCACTCTGCCATTGAGGTCCAAAATTCTATCCTCAACTTCATTTAAATCATTATGCTAGCTTTCAATAGAATTTTTTGCTTCTTGAATATCTCTTTGAATTTTTTTCAACTATTCTTCTTGTTTTCTATATTGTTCATCCAAAGTTTCAATCAATTTTCCCTGCTCCTTTTTTTTTAAATCTATTTCTTCTCTAGCTATGCTGAGTAACTTGTTTACTAAGGCTGTTATTTCTATCTATGTGAGAAATTATTTCTAATTTTATTTCCTCTATAGCCTCATGGATTTGTTTATTTCATTTGCTATGTTTTTAGAGGTTTCTGGTGTATGACTTGTATTTCACTGTCACCTGTTCTTGCTCCTGATGGACTAGATATTTGAGATTTCTTTTGCTTTTTAATTTTGTCATTTTCACCTTTTGGACTAATATTTGGTTTTTCAATCCCAAAAGTCACAACTGTTGGTAATGCGTATCTTAGGGTCCTATTATGTGGTTGATGTTTGTCTGATTATTGAGTGCCACAAGGAAAATGAGAGGCAGTCACTTGAATTTCTTCTGCAGGTCCTATTGAGTGAGTCCTATATTGCTCCTGGGCTGACTAGCCTAGGAGTATTGATGTAAGTCCACACTTTGTCCCTGGTGTTGCAATGTCTTTAGGTTACTACAGGTCCCCAGATATCCCTACCTATAGTGTTTGCAACAGCTGATATCCTACTGTGTCACTGGATGTCTCGTAAGACCTTATAATTTTCTCCATGTTGGGGAACCCTTATTGGCACACTTCTCAATCTACCTGCTGTTTTCTGTGTGGCGGATGGAGTTACCTACACTTTGTCAAGCTCTCCAAGGTCTTACATCTAGAGGGAGCTGTGCTACTGCTCCTGTTTTCCTTCTGAAGATCTCTGTTTTAGGGGAAAATTCATCACACTGACTGGAGCCTGCTGAGGTCTTCTGTTTGGATTAGGGATTACAGAGTCTTCCATCATCCCAACAGGGTTAATCCACTGAAGTTCACAGTTCTGGGAGGGAAAGTGGGAGTTGACCATCAACAGCTGTACTTGGTCCAGGAAATGGGGAGCATGGCATCTGAGATCCAAAGTGTGAATAATTTAAATAGCAAAATAAAAGATTCACAATATAAAGCAGATAAATAGATCTTTGTAAAAAGGGAAAGCAAGCAAGTAATTGAGGGAGAATGCAGTGATAGTAAGGGAAGAGGATGAAAAATGACTTAAAATGCACTATGTACATGTATCAATTCTACATCATGAATTTAACTATTATGCTTTACAAAGATATATTAATAAAAGTAAAATTATTAAAAAGATGCTGAATATATCAACTACTTTTATTTTAATGGTATTTTAGAAGGTGTCTGAATACTAAATTATCAATTTATATTCAGTAAACATATAAAACATTCATCACATTTACTTTAAATATAGAATAAAGCATTAATAAAATATTTAAGAATGTAGATGCCTTTTAATAGATGAATGGATAAATGTATTGCAAAAATGCAGTGAAATATTCTTAACTAAGAAAAATTAATTATTTCATTCATACATAAATTTTGATACAATTTATTTACAGTTTTCTAAATGAAAATGACATAGCTAAAAGATTCTGCATTTTTTTAATCTCACATTCAATAGAAAGCACACAATAGAGATAGAAAAGTGTTCAAAATTTTTAAATATTAAATTCATTGGTATACTTTTTATATACATAATGATCATATTCATCATAGGAAATTTTAACCTGTATATAAAATATCTTGATTCTTCTTTCCTTTTTGATTTTTGAACAGTGAAAAATAACACTGATTTTGAAGAGTACAATGCTCTTAGGAGAAGAAAAAAGAGAAATCATGGAAAATTGGAAAATAAAGGAAATATTCTGTAATAAAATGTGGTAGTGGTCACTCTAGGATTTTTCAAAACTCATAGGAATGAGCATGATAAAAACTGAAATTATTATATGCAAGTTTAAAAACATTATCAGTATATGGTAGAATTCCAGTGTAGAATACAAACTGTTATTAGTGAATATTACTCTTCAAAAAGTAAGTCACATAATTATTTCAGAATTCAAAAAGAAAGGAATATCTTGTGAATTCTTTTGAAAAGAGTGTTTTTACTAAATAATATAAAATAAAATAAAATTTCAGTCATGAACAAACACATATGTTAGTTTCCAGATGTTTTTTCCAAAAAATATAAGTTAACAATAACAAAATTATTGGTTGTATGTGAAGATTGAAAAAACAATAAGTATTTAGAATGTAAAGCATTTGTGTACCATGTAACAAGTCCTAAATTTGTCACTTGGCATTGTAAAAATAAACACAGCATAGATTTTAAGATCCTTGTTTTGAACCATTGGAGAAAGATATTATAAGTAAATAGGAAAAAACAATTAAAAATAATGATGCTAGGTTGCACTAAGGTATTTGTAAGACTCTGTGTGTGTATGTGTATGTGTATAAGTGTGACTTTGCCTATATATGTATAAGCATATATAGAATCATAAAGGTATACATGTATTCATCAGTTAGTTTTCTATATATGTATATACATATATAGAAACATACAGGTATGTGTGTATCCAATGGTTAGTTTTTATATATGTATTTTTTAATTCTATCTACAGAGGATGGCTCTGAGCAGTGACTTTTCAGTTATGTGTATATATATATATATATATATATATATATATATATGATATTAGTTTATAAAAATCATTTGTCACTAAAAAGAACTAGGGCTCTTCAGAGATTTTTATTACTCAAGCATATGGTGAAGCATTTTTGGTTTGAATTTGGAACATCTTTTGATTCCAGAAATACAAAAACACTAAAACACAGATGTGTAACATTCAAGCAAAAAGGCATAGTGATGATCCTGAAAAATATTAGAAATCTCCATATTTGGATAGGTGTAAATAATACAAATTATTTTAAAACTACCAAAATAAAATAAATATATGTGAGTTACGAATGATAAAACAAAGTAAATGAAAAAGAAAGGACAAATCTTGACCTCAGATAAATTCCAATTCATGCATGCATAAATAAAGGAAATAAAGGAAACAGAAGGTCACCATTCATAGATGACAATAGTGAATATTTTGGCAATGTGTACAAGACAATGATAATTGCAGAAAAAATTTTTGAGGAAGAAAAATTTTTTTGGTCTCAAATTACACTAAAAGATAAAAAGAAATGAGAGGAAGCAGAGGGGATGGGGTTCAATAAAGGAATTAGGATGTGTTGTGTATATATGCATATTCTCAATAATGAAAAAATATTATGCACTGTAAAGCTACAGTAATAAAAAAAATTTAACTATAAAGTAGAAAACTGTCTGACATGATGCAAAACAACATTTCAAATTTCAACTTCCCCAAAATAATACACACTGGCATCATACAATGTTTCCAATTAAGAAGAAAGAGAAACAAAATTCCTGTATATTTCATTATCTCAATGTAGTTGTTTAAAAGCATCAGAAGTGATCAAATTTTGAGGCATTGTACAAAATTACAGCTCTATATTATTAGAAAGTATCAGGGATATATAAATACTCCAGTAATATAGGATGCCAGTTTAGTTTCAGGATGAGTATATGCGAGTAAGTTAAAACCAAAGAGTCTTAATAATATACTAATATTTGTTATATTAATATTATACTAATTCCCCAATAATTAAGAAAAGTGAATCTCTTTATATTGTTTTTGCAAGTGAATGCTTATCTATATGATCTCTAAACAAAAGTGAGAAAACAAAAAAGCAATTATATATCCAAAAACAAACACTAAGATCACAAGCTCAAAAAATGTTTGCAGTTAGCATAACTAAATGAAAATCCACTAAAAGGGTAAATATTGCAAGAAAATAAATCCGAAGCTTCACTTAAATATTGCATATAAAAGATGATAATGTAAAGACAGCAATTAGATATAAGGACTAAATTACATGTCACACATAAAATATAAATTTGAGTAAAATTATATTTACATCTGTCAATTACACATTAGAATGAAAACTACTGTTAAAATGTTATAGGAATATGTCAGATGATATAAGATGCCAATTAATCAAAAATATAATGATCCTTATTGAGTATAACTATAGTTTTTAAATGTTATAAGTAATAATTGACAGAAGGGAAGGAGAAATATGTAAATCTTTGTTCATTTCAATGTCTTCAAATATTACTCTTATTATATGTGCTTTAATTTTATTGTTTCAAATCTCACATTTAAGTATTTAATCCATTTGAGTTGATTTTCATAACCAATGAGAGGTAGGAGTGTAATTTTATTCTTCTACATGTGATATCTGATTTTTCTAGCACATTAACTGATCATATTGTCCTTTATTCAATGTCTGTTTTTAGCACTTTGTTGAAAATCAGTTGGTTTTAAGTGTATAGATTTACTTCTTAATTTTGTTTCATTTCATATATTTATGTGTTTGTATTAATGGCAATATTATATGTTTTCAATTTAGAGTTTTGTAAGTCTGAAGCAACTTAATCTAATCTTGTAAATAACATTCCCTCAAAATTACTATTTTATAAATGAGAAATAATTTATACAAGGTTATTGTTAGCAGGATGGAGGGATTGTTTGGACTCATCTTTTGAGTTTTAAGGCAACAAGTGCTTAAATCAGCACTGAACCACCAAAACAGGAAGAGACCTTTTCTATCTAGAGGGTATATTAATGCTAAATTTTAATATGAGCTTTGGGTTTCAAATCCATATTTCATAAAAATATATCACTTATATTTCCCAATTTGAATATTCTCTGATACACATTTTCATTCTTTCATGCCTTTGTATGTTTAAACAGAAATTAAAAACAATAAATCAAACAATGATTTTTGCATTCTATTTTAGACCCGTACAAATTTAGTATTTTCTTAAAAATCCACTATTTCATTTAATACTTTTAAAATATTTGTTCAATATGCTTTGCATTGTTTTTAATAACAAATGTTTTAGAAAGCCTAGTTTTCAATGGTGTAAAGCACTGAAGTCTCAATTATATGTTTGTAATAATTTCAGTTTTGTCCCATTTATCAAGGTCAACTTTACATACAAGAAAATGTATCATCTTTTTATGTATAGTCCATAATTTTGAGAAATGTGAGCACTATCTCAATAAAAATATGGAATAATTAAATTACTCAAGAAATTTCTTTTATAGTGTTTTGATGCTCTCTTTCTCTGTCGTCCAACCAGCCTATTCTGACAAAAACTAATACTTGTGTTTGTGTAAAATTTTTAGGACTAGGATGTAGTAGAGAGATTTTCTACCAAATCACAGGCCTTGGCTATAATCTTTACCACAACAAAACAAAACAATACAAAACAAAACAAAATAAAACAAAGCCAGACTAAAAAAGGAAAGATAGTTTTTTCCTGCTTTCAGACTCAGACAGGGAAATTGTCTTTTCTTGGTGTGAAACATGGTATCTTTAAATAAGGAATCTCATCTATCCATCTATCTATCATCTATCTAATCAATCACAGGTATATATACATTTATTATACATGTACATTTTTATATACATATATATTGTTCATATATGTTATGGCTTATGTCTAGATGTCCTCACAAAGCCTCATGCAGTCATAATTGGAGCTTTTTCAGAAGGGTTGGATCTGGAGTATGATACTGGGATCCAGGATGTGTGATTACTAAATTAATCCACTCACTGGTTTGGCATAGTTCTGGTTAGGATTAAGTGGGCCCCACCCTGTTTGTGAGTGCTACCCACTCAATTGCCTGGATGGAATACAAGGGACAGAAAGAGAAGAGGGTTTGTAGCTTGTTGTTTACCTCTGTCTGCCTGCCTTTCTTTGCGATAGACTGTATCCTTTGCCATGCCATACTGTCACTGAACCAGTCAACTATGAATTAAAATTTTTATATATTGTGAGCTAAATAAATCTTTCCTTCTTTAAGTTTGGGTGGTTAGTAATGTTTCTCAGCAGTGAAAAATGTAGCTAGACAGGATTTTACATGTAAAACACTGTACTAGGTGTAATCAAAATGTATGATGAATGTTTAAATTAAAATAATTTATTACGGTAAAAAAAATCATTGCTATCAATACCCCTCAACATACTTCTCTTCACTTCAAGCATATTTCTCCCACGAATTTTCCATGCTTCAAAGCAGTTCTGAAAATCCTCTTTTCTGAATGTCTTTTCAAAATATAATACAAAATCTGATTAACGCTGCCATAGCACGCCATATAAGGAAAAGGCAGGCTCATAATAAAGTTACGCTATATCCTCCTTCACCTTATTTACTGGATCCAGAAAAATATAGGTTCAGTTTCTTCCCCAAGATCCAAAAAATCATAAAGGTAAATATTTTGAATTCATTCAGTGAATAGAGGCAATTAAAACAACACAATTAAAGACACTTATGGAAGAAAATTTCGCGTATTTTGTTACATTAACAAAGTAGAAAAGGTTCTTGAAAATTTCAGTAGGTAAAAATAGTTAGACTATGATGAATCTGGAAATATTGAGGTCCCAAATGATGATTAATATTCTTTGCCAGTTAGAGTTCTCTCCAGTCCAACAGGAAGTGTCTCCTCTACCACAGAGGGTAGTATGCCCACCCTCAAATCTAATCACTTCCTTCCAAGCACTTCCACAAAAGACAATGTCAAGCCTCCTCAGAAGCCACTCTCACCACACTGCTTTGGTTTTAGTCCAATAACAAGACAGAAAGTCTAGCTAGCTCTCAAAGCTGAATTACAAAATGTGTTCCTTAAGGTATAGTACACTCAAAGAAACTTACTTTTTATAATTTTAGAGGAAAAAGTGTAAATATGCATTTCAATATTTACTAGTGACATAAGATAGATAATAAATGACAAGTATTCTCTCTAGTTCAAATCAACCGAAGTCCTAAATTCCACCATCTACATTAAACCAAAATAAAGGTACAGGGTAATAGTGAAATGAGCATAGAGGTAGATATGCTAAACAAGTTGGTATGTGTGTACTGATTAAATATTCCACACCTAATATTATGTATCTCAGGAAATTAGAAAGGATTTTAACACTGCTTATTTGGTTAACCAATAAGACATGGACAGTAGGAGTACAACAGTGAGCAAGCAGAAAATGCTGGATCTATTTTGGTTTAATATGGAACATGATATTTAAAGACAGAGTAACTGGAATTATAAAAACATACTTGTCATTTATTATTTTTTTACTTACACTGAGAGACTGTGAAGGAGAGGCTGAGTCCTTTTATGGAAGACCTCATGAATTGTCAACAGGTATGCTATTAATTTTTCTAGCAGTTTTTCAAAAAGGGGTTTAATTCCTTTAAAAAAGTAAATGCTTTTTGTGTAACTAAATAATTTGATTTTTGAGGGACAACTGGAGATTGACCCTGAACTGAAACTAAATCCAGAAGATACTCAACATGCTGACAAATTCAACAAATGAGGTATAGTTTGTAAGTGAAATTTTAATTCAGATCCAATTTAGAGAGTCTAAGTATCTAAAAATTATTCTGTAGTTATTTTCACACTTTTCAAATGCATATTTTGAATAGATATACTCAGAAACTGAAGAATTTTCACAACAGTTTCCTGACCTGTAAAGTCTATTATAGTGGAAGTGAAAAATTCAAGCTACTAGAAATGGCAAATGGCTCTACCTTAAAACATAGTAAGCCAGAAACAACACTTCCGCCCTGGAAAGACTGAGAAGATTACTGGCAAGATCCTAGATTTAGAAGATACAAATGTTGCATTTCCACCACATCCCCACTCAGTGCTTCTATTTGGGCTTGTAGAACATAAATGAATCTTGGAGAATAATTGTGGACTATAATAAACTTAATCAAGTTGTGAACCAATTGTAGCATGTAGGGTTTCACTGCTTGAAGAAAATAATATATTTGTCAACACCTGGTGTGTAGCTATTGATATAGCAATTGTTGTCTCCTCACTTACCACTTATGTTCAGAACACACAGTTTGCTTTCTTCCAGAAAAGTAAGCAATACACTTTGATTCTCATACCTCAAGTATGTAAAACTCCTTAGTGATATACCATAATTTATTTTTCAGGGACCTTTATTGTTTTTCTAATCTACAAGATGTCACATTAATCTGTCACATTGCCAGTTCAATCTAGTGAGCCCAAATTGGCAACTACTCTTGAACTACTAGTAAAACATTTATATGTAAGAGTGTAGGAAAGAAAACTGAAAAAAGTTCAGGAGACTTCTAACTTATTAAAATTTATAGGAGTCTTGTAATGTGGAGCATGTTGAGGTATCCTTTCTAAGGTAAGGAATAAGTTTTGCATCTGGGACCTCCTATGACAGAAATGAGTCAACATAATTAAGTACACCTCCAGGCTTGGAAGACAACAAATCTCTATTTTTTTGTTAGTAAAGCCCATCTTGCAGGTTATCTGACAATTTTGTGTGAGTCTAAGAGAAGTAAAAGGCATTGTGACAGTGCCAGGTTACTGTTAAAGCTTCTCTGCCACTTGGGCCATATCATCCAGCAGATCCAGTGTTCCTTGAAATCTCCATGGCGACTTCACGCCCAGGAAGTCTCCCAGAAAGCAGCATCTCAGGCTGTCCGTTTGGGACCCGAAAGTCCCGGACCGGACAGTGGCCTGAGCTGTTTGGATTGAAAGTCTGCGCGGACCTGCATCTCGGCGCGACTCTTTGGGACTGGTAAGCACGCCCTTCATCCGCAGGGAACTGCCTGTAGATCGGCATCTGGGCCAGGTGTGTTTGGGCCCGTAGCCCC
>PVJX010044950.1:0-12965 GCA_004027295.1 Dolichotis patagonum | reverse complement strand
TAGACCCATGTCTATCACCATACACTAAACTAAAATCTAAATGGATCAAAGATCTAAATATTAAAACAGAAACACTAAAACTGCTGGAAGACAAAGTAGGTAAAAAGCTCAAAGATATAGGGGTAGGAAGAGAATTGATGAACAAGAACCAAAGTACATGGGAAATACTTCCCAGAATCAATAACTGGGACCACATCTTATTAAAGAGTTTCTACATGTCAAAAGAGGTTTCCAGAAGAGTGAAAAGAAAACCCACAAATTGGGAAAAAATCTTAATGGACAGTTCCTCAGACAAAGGACTTCTGTCTAGAACTTATAAAGAATTTTAAAAAATCAGACCCTCGAAATTCAAAGACCCAATCCAAAAATGGGCATCTGAAATGAATACACAGTTCTCAGATGAAGAATACGAATGGCAAATAAATACATGAAAAAATGTTCATCATCATTATTCATGAGAGAAATGCAAATTAAAACCACACTGAGATTCCATCTCATTCCAGAAAGAATGGCCAGGATAGAAAAGACAACCAACAACAAGAGTTGGAGAGGCTGTGGGGAAAAAGGAACTCTTCTACACTTTTGGTGGGAGTCTAGACTGGTGCAGCCACTGTGGAAGTCAGTCTGGAGATTCCTCAAAAAGTTGGGTTTGGAAGTCCCACTTGACCCAGCTATCCCACTTCTGGGTATGTTCCCAGAAGAACTGAAAACATCATACCACAGTGATATATGTGTACCCATGTTTATAGCAGCACAATTTGTAATAGCCAGATCCTGGAAACAACCTAAGTGCCCATCAACTGAGGAATGGTTAAAAAAGTTGTGACATTTTTATGCAATGGAGTACTACTCAGCTATAAAGAATGATCACATTGAGATATTTATAAATAAATGGACACGACTTGAGACCATTCTGTTAAGCGAAATAAACAAAACTCACAAGGGTAAATACCATATAGTCTCCCTAGTATGAGAGTTGATGAGAGTATATAAGACTTTATGGTAAGCATGAGTCCCCATCTCATAGCTTTGAAGCCTTTCAATGTTTTCAATCATCAGTTGGAATGGTTTTACTCTGTTTTGTTTGACTGTATCATGCGTGATGATATGAACAGCTGGTTTGAAGAAAACAAAACATTATGACAGCTATTGCTGATTTAATATCATCCTTATTAGAAGTCCTACCATGCTTCTATTGTTCTACTACCATTGGTTCTATCTATCACATTGTGTCTTATTGGGATTTGAATATGTGTGATAGTTTAAACAAATTTTTTCTATCGAAAATGAGATATTATAGTACCCATTGATCATTTTCTGTTATTCGGTTCAGAAAGCCCTGTAATTCTTTCACTCTATGCATGGCTTTATATTATTTTGTTATGTTTGATATTGCTGTATTTGAAACTATGCTCAACTATAGCAGAGTAAGTGATATGGTGATAGCTACTGTTGATGTCCGGTTGTCTTAATGTAAAGTACTGTGCTGCCTATGTTGTCCTGTTCTGATCTGCTCTGTACTGCCCTCTTTTGTTTCATTCTCTTTAAAATAAAAAATAAAAAAATATAGAAATTCAGCACAAGAACAGAATGTTAAAGGCTGTTAGAGAACAGAAACAGATCACTTCTAAAGGAAAACCCATCAGAATCATGACAGACTTCTCAACACAAACCATCAATTCAAGAAGAAGTTGGAGTGAAGTATTTCAAGTTCTGAAAGAAAACAACTTCCAAGCTAGATTTATGTATCCTGCAAAACTATCTTTCAAAATTAATGGGGAAACAAGATATTTCCATGGCAAAGAACAACTGAAGGAATTTATGACCACCAAACCAACCATACAAAGAATACTAAATGATATTCTAGACAGAAACAAAAATAATCACAGTCCCAGGAACAGCAGCAAAGTGGGATCACCGAGTGAGGCAGACAATTGAATGGAGAGAAGTACAGAGCCAATGGCAGGGAAAAAGCATGGCATGAGTGAACCATTGTATGTTGGCCATAACCATTAATGTAGATGGCCTCCTTTCACCAATAAAAAGAAACACAGGCAAAGTGGATCAAGAAGCAAAGCCCATCAATATGTGGTATACAAGAAACATATTAATTCAAAGGGAAATTCATACTTTGAAAGTCAAAGGAGAGAAAACAATGCTCATGGTGACAGTAAACCAGAGAAAAGCAGGGCTAGCTTGTCCATCAACTGTAGAATGGAAAAAAGAAGATATATCATTTTTATACAATGGAAAGCTACTCATCTCTAAAGAAGGATAACCACAAGCCCTTTGTAGATAAATGATTCCAACTTGTGACCCTGCTCTTGGGAATGTTTTGGACTCACATAAGTGATCATCATGTTGTCCCTGTAGTATAAAAAACTGAAGGAGTTAGTGTGATCAAAAAATGTACAATAGATAGTGTAAAAGTGAAACAGAAGGAAACATCTAAAAAAGGAATGTGGTTACCATTGTTAATTCACTATTATTTTGTTTTAAATTCTTGTATCATTTTTATTGTTTTGATTTGTCTTATTCTTTTTGGTTTTTTATTTATTTCATTTTATTTTATTTTAAAGAGAATAAAACAAAATAAAGCAAACCAAAACAAAACAGAACAAAGTAGAGCAGAATAAAAAAAATGCAAATAACACAAGATTTCAGAAAAAGACAGCAGGAAATCAACAATGGCTACCATAATGTCTCTTGTTTTCTTCAAAATAGTTATCCATACCTTCACATGCAATAAGTTAATACAATTCAAAATAGTATAAAAGTAATCAAAACACAAGAATGAGAGCCTTAAGGGCTTTCAAGACCAGATACTAGGAAATCAATAATGGCTACCATAATGTCTCTTGTTTTCTTCAATATAGCTGTCCATTTCTTCATACATAATAGAATCAAATAATTGAAAACAGACTGAAATCAACTAGAATCAAGAATAAAAGCATTATTGGCTTTGGAATCAAAATGATAGAAAATCATCAATGGCTACCATGGTGTCTTGTTTTCCTCAGTTTAGTTGTTCATACTATCACACATACTAAAATCAATTCTTGTAAGCTCTTTAAGTGAAGCTCTAGGCATAATAAGTACATACATGTACATCTTTCCTTTCTGTACTAGAGGATAAAACAAGACAACAAATAAATAACTTTTTCTAAGAACCCAAAACAATTCCAATCTAGGCTTTAAAACAATGTGGTAGGAACATAACAATTTTTATTGTCTTGCATAGTTATCTTCATAAGTCTTTTTTGAATTACCAGATATAGTCATGCAAAATTGATCTAATCCTATGGATGTTATCTGTTTTGTTCCAAGAACTAATAGAATTAGTAGTACAGTCATCTTAGTAACCTTAAGTGTATATATACAAATTTATATCTTATTTCATTTCTCTTCCTTCTTTTCTCTTGCCATGAGTGATTTTTTCCTCTTTGAGCAATTTTTTATCCTTTTACAATATTTTTTACAGATTTTATCTTATTTACTATTTCAATTTCTTACACTTAGGGAGACTGTATGGCCTTTACACATGTGAATATCATTTGTTTTACTTATGAGTATGGTTTCAAGTTGTGTCTATTTACTTATGAAAGTCTCAATTGGACTTTCTTTATAGCCAAGTAGTATTCCATTGTATAAAAATATCACATCTTGAGCCAGCAGCATGCGCAGGGCCGGACCAGAGTCAGGCCCCTCCCATGCAACCTGCCATCCTGGTTGTCTACCTTGGGACCCAGGAACTCCAGCCAGTGGTGCATGCAGGGCCAGGCCAGAACTGGGCCCCTCCTGTGCCCCTGCAGTCCCACCACTGCCATCAGGGCCCCATCACCTCCTGGACCTTGTACTGCTGTTGATTTTCAGCTCCCACTCTTCCCTCCAGAACTTGGACTGCAGTGGATTAACTGTGCTGTATTGAAGGGAGACTCAGTAAACCCTCATCCAAACAGAAGAACTTGGCAGGCTTCCATCAGTGGGTGAGTTTGCCCCTAAAACAGGAATAGAGTTTGCCACCTTCAGTGGGTACACAGGAGCAATAGTGAAGCCCCCTCCAGAAGTAGGCTCTTGGCGAGCTTGGCAAGAGTGTGGGTGAGTCCTTCCCCACACAGAGAACATCAGGTAGGTGGAGGATGGTGCCAATAAGGCCTCCCCCAACCTGGAGAAAATTAAAAGGGCCTATGAGACACCCAGTGACATCGTAGGATCCCAGCTGAGACAAACACTATAAATAGGGAGATCTGGTGACTCTGAACAACCTGAAGACATAACAACAGCAGAAACTAAGGGTTGATTTTCATCAATGCGCCTAGACTTGTCAGCCTAGGAAGAATATAGGACTCACCCAACAGGCCCTGCAAGGGGAATTCAGATGACTGGCCCACCTCTTCATTATGGGACCCAGGAATTGGACAAAGATCAACCTTACAGTAGGACCCTAAGATACACACAACCAACAATTGAGACTAGTGGGATTGAAAGACCAAATATTGACTCAAAAGGGGAAAATGGAAAAACAAAAAAGCAAAATGCAATCTCAAACATCTAGTCTATTATGAGCAAATATCGGAGACATTGAAATAGAGGACTTCAAAAGTCACACACTAGAAATCTCTGAAAGGATAGTAAGTGAAATTAAAAAAACAAATCCATGAGACTATAGAGGAAATCAAATTAGAAGTAATCTCTCATGTAAAGACAGAAATAACTACCTTAGTAAAGGAGTTGCTCAGTGCAGCTAGAGAAGGCATAGATAAAAAAGTACAGGAGCATGGGAAACTAATTGAAACCTTGAAGGAACAATATAGAAAACAAGCAGAATCCATGAAACAAACTCAGACATCCAAGAAACAAAACATTCGATTGAAAACTGGCAAAACTGATTAAATGAAGTTGAGCATAGAATATTGGACCTTGAGGACAGGATTGCAATTAGTCATCATGAAAGGATAGAACTTTTAAAAATAACAAAGCAGCAGGAAATGACAATCCAGCAGCTTCAAGACAATGCTAAGAGAAACACTATAATACTGATGGGTATCAATGAAGATGCAGGAGTCAATGCAAATGACATAACTAAAATATTCACAGAAGTAATAGCAGAAAATTTCCCCAAAATGGGGAAAAATCTGTATGCAGATAAGTGAGGCATTTAGAATGCCAAACAGTCACAACCAACATAAATATACACCCAGACATATAATAATTAAGATCTCAGACATGCAGCATAAAAACAGAATACTAAAAGCTGTTAGAGAAAAGACACAACTCACCTATCAAGGAAAGCCCATGAGAATCACAGTAGACTTTTCAGCACAAAACAAGTAAAGACAAGCTTGTAGTGAGGTATTTGAAGCTCTGAAAGAAAACAACTTTCAACCCACACTGATGTACCCAGGAAAATTTTCATTCAAATTTAATGGAGAAACAAGATACTTCCATGACAAAGAACAACTGAAGAAATTCACATCCACCACACCAACCTTAGAAAGAGTATTGAAAGACATACTAGATAAAGATAAAAATGACCATGATCTCTAGAACAACCACAGAAAGTAACCACCAGGTAGGACAAGCAAATAAACAAGGGGGAAAAGCAGAAAACAAACAACTGGAACATAACATGGCCAAGTTGAGTTGGTACGTATCAGTTATATCCATAATGTAAATAGCCTCAATTCAACTATTGAAAGAAATAGGTTGACAGAATGGATCAAAAAACATGATCCCACAACCTGCTGTATACAAGAAACACATCTGACCCAAAAGGAAACTCATAGATTAAAAGTCAAAGGATGGAAAACAACATTGCATACAACAGGAATCGAGAAAAAATAAGGGGTAAATATTCCATTTGCAGAAAATGTGAATTTCAAGCCACAAATGATTAAAAGAGAAAAAGAAGATCACTACATACTTGTTAGTGGAAAAATTCAAGAGGAAGAACTAACAATTGTAAATATATATGCACCAAATACAGGAGCACCCAACTATATAAGACAGATACTAATGGACATGAAAAACTAAATACACAAGAGCACAGTTATAATGGGGGACCTTAACAGCCCATTGTCACAAAGAGATAGATCAACTAGACAAAAAGTCAGCAAAGAAATAATAGAACTGAATCATACCTGTGAGCAAAAGGACTTAGTAAATGTTTACGGAGTGTTCCACCAACCACATCAGAATACACATTCTTCTCAGCTTTACATGGTATATTCTCCAAAATTCTCCATGTAATAACCCATAAAACATTCTAAAATAAATGCAAAGGTATTGAAATTATCCCATGCATACTATCTGACTATAGCACACTGAAAATGGAAATTAATAGCAAAAGTAATTGCAAAACCTGCATAAATACATGGAAATTAAATAACAGCCTTTTGAACAAACAGTGGACTACAGATGAAATTAAAGAAGAAATAAATCAATACCAACAATTCAGTGAAAATTTAGAAACAACATACTGTAATCTGTGGGATGCAATGAAAGTGGTCTTAAGAGGGAAATATATAGCAATAAATTATCATATAAAAGAAAATAGAATGAGCACAAATAAACAACTTAATGATTCGTCTCAAGTTTCTAGAAAAGGAAGAGCAAATAAACCCAAAGCTCATAGAAGAGAGGAAATTATAAAGATCATAGCAGAAATTAATGCAATTAGCACAATTTGTAATAGCTAAATTTTGGAAACAACCAAGAAGCCCATCAACTACAGAGTGGATGAAAAAGATGTGATATTTTTACACAATGGAATATTACTCAGCTATGAGAAAAGATGATCTTGAGGCCTTCATAGGGAATTGGAGACAACTTGAGACTATCTGCATTAGTGAAATAAATAAGAATCACATTTATAAATATCACATTGTGTCTCTAGTGTAAAAAGTAATAAGAACTGTAAGAGTAATAAAACCCAAAGTGCGTAATTGCTACTGTAAAAAGGAGAAGAAAAGAAAGTGCTCTATACAATATAACTGCATGTGTGTTTAAGTGTGTAAGATAGATGACCATATTACTGTTTTTGTTAGATCATTGAGCAGAACTGTTAACAGTCTCACTGTTTGACTGTCTACTTTGTATGCTTTAATTTTGTAACTTGAACAACTATTTCCCAGATGACAGTATGTAACTTATCAAGTAGTGATTTCTTAGTGGGTTTTTTTCCTTTTCTTTTTTTCCTTTGTAATTCTGTATCGTTGCTACCCTTTTTTCTGTTTTGTTTGTTTTTTTCCTTTCTAAATAAAATAAAAAAGAAATTAGTACAATTGAAACTAAATAAATAATACAAAGAATTAATGAATCAAAAGCTGTTTTTTAAGAGAATAATCAAAATTGACAAACCTCTAGCTAACCTTATCAAGAAAAAGAAAGAAAAAACCCAGATTCATGCAATAAGAACTGAAAAGAGGGAAATTATTATAGATCCCATGGAAAGTCAAAAGATCATGAATACATAGTTTGAGAATCTCTACTCACATAAGGTGGAAAACACAGAGGAAATGGACAGACTTCTAGAAACATATAAACATATAAACTACCAAGAATACAGCTATTAAAATTGAAAAAATAATAAAAAAACTTACCAACAATGAAAATCCCAGTTCCTGATGGATTCATGGCTGAATTCTCAAGAAATTTAGAGAAGATTTGATGCCAATACTCCTTAAACTCTTCAATGAAATTGAAAAGGAAGCAATTCTCTCTAAATCATTCTTAGAGGCAAGTATCACTCTCATACCAAAATCAGAGAAAGACCCAACCAAAAAGGAGAACTATAGGCCAATCTCAATAATGAATATTGTTGCAAAGAGTCTCAGTAAAATACTGGCAAATAGAATGCAGCAAATCATCCAGAAGATTATACATAATGACCAAGTGGGATTCATTCCAGGAATGCAGGGATGGTGTAACATATGCAAATAAATAAATGTAACACACCACATCAACAGAGCCAAAAACAAAAACCACATGGTCATCTCAACAGATGCAGAAAAAGCTTTCGGTAAGGTCCAACACATGTTCATGATAAAAAAATCCCTTGATAAACTCATAATACATAGTGTCTACCTCAACCTTATAAAGGCCATCTATGACAAAGCAACAGCCATTTATACTAAATGGACAAAAACTGAAATATTTCACTTTAAAATCAGGAACAAGACAAGGATGTCCACTATCACCACTCCTATTTAATATAGTCCTGGAAACATTAGCCAGAGCAATTAGACAAGAGAGAGAAATAAAAGGAATAAAGACAGGAAAGGAAGAAGTTAAATTATCCCTATTTTCAGATGTCATGATACTCTATGTAGAAGAAAAAAAACTCCATTAAAAGACTACTAGAGGTAATAAACAAATTCAGCAGTGTATCGGGATACAAAGTCAACACTCAAAAATCAACAGCATTCCTGTAATATTGCCTTTCACAATAACATCTGGAAAAAATGAAATACTTAGGAATCAACCTAACTAAGAATACCATTAACATACCTTAGAGATATAGAGAAAACACTCCAAAAATTCATTTGGAAACAGAAGAAACCTAGAATAGCAAAGGCAATTCTGGGCAACAAAGGCAAAGCAGGAGGCATCTCAAGTCCTGACTTGAAACTATACTACAAAGCCACAGTCATAAAATCAGCATGATACTGGCAAAGAAATAGACCTGAGGATCAATGGATTAGAACAGATTAGAAGATGCAAGCACAACTACAAAGACACTCAGCCACCTGATATTTGACAAAGGATAGCCTCTTTAATAAATGGTGCTGGAAAAATTGGCTCTCCACATGCAGAAGACTGAAACTAGACCCATGCCTATCACCAAAGTCAAAACAGATCAAAAATCTAAATATTAAAACAGAAACACTAAATTACTGGAATACAAGGTAGGTAGAAGTCTTGGAGACATAGAGTTAGGCAGAGAATTCCTGAACAAAACACAAACCGCACAGGAAACACGTCAAAGAATCAACAACTGGAATCACATACTATTGAAAAGTTTTTTCACTTCAAAAGAAATCACCAACAGAGTGAAAGGAAAATCCACAGAATGGGAAAGAATTTTAGCCAGCAACCCCTCAGACAAAGGACTTATATCCAGAAGAAATACAGAACTGAAAAACATCAAATTTTCCAAATTTCCCAAATTCCCAAAACTCCCAAATTCAAAGACCCTCTCCGAAAATGGGCATCTGAGATGAACACACATTTCTCAGATGAAGATACACAAATGGCAAATAAATACACGAAGAAATGTTTACCATTACTGCTCATTCAAGAAACGCAAATTAAAACAGCATTGAGATTTCATTTCACTCTGGAAAGAATGGCTGCCATCAAGAAATCAACTGATAACAAATGTTGGTGAGGCTGTGGGGGAAAAGGGACATTTCTCCACTGTTGGTGGGAGTGCAGACTAGTGCAACCACTGTGGAAATCAGTATGAAGAATTCTCAGAAGACTGGGATTGGAAGTTCCATTCAATCCAGCTATTCCCCTCCTGGGTTATTTTCCCAGAAAAACCAAAATGGTCATGTCACAGTGATATATGTACACCCATGTTCATAGCAGCAGAATTTGTAATAGCTAAATGTTAGAAACAACCAAGATGCCCATCAACTGCAGAGTGGATGAAAAAGATATGGTATTTTTATACAATGGAATATTACTCATCTATAAAAAGGATGATCTTGAGGCCTTCATAGGGCAATGGAGACAACTTAAGACTATCCTCATTAGTGAAATAAATAAGAATCACATTGATAAATATCACCTTGTGTCTCTAGTGTAAAAAGGAATAAAAACTGTAGGAGTAATAAGACCCAAAATGTGTAATCCCTATTGTATAAAAGAAAGGGAAAGAAAGTGCTCTAAAGGATATAACTGCATGTGTATTTAAGTGTATAGGTTAGATGACCATGTTACCAAGTTTTTGTTGGATCATTGAACAGAACTGTTGCACTCTCACTGTTTGAATGTCCACTTTTGATGCTATATTTTTGTAACTTGAACAGCTATTTCCAAGATGACAGTATGTAATTTATTAACTAGTGATTCTTAGTGTTTATTTTTTTGAAAATCTGTATTATTTCTACCCTTTCTCTGTTTTGGTTTTTTTCTCTTTAAATAAAATTTAAAAAAATTTTTAAATACCACATTTTTTTTATCCATTCCTCAGTTGATGGGCATTTGGGTTGTTTCCAAGATTTAGCTACTATAAATTGTGCTGCTATAAACATGGGTGCACATATATCACTGTGATATATGTGTCCCAAAAGTTTTCAGTACTTTTGGGAATATGCCTACAAGTGGAACAGCTCGGTCAAATGAGACTTCCAATCCCAGCTTTTTGAGGAACCCTCAGACTGATTTCCACAGTGGTTACACCAGTCTACACTCCTACCAGTGGTGCAGAAGTGTTCCTTTTCCCCCACAGCCTCTGAAGCATTTGTTGTTGGTGGTTTTCTTGATTATGACTATTATTTCTGGAGTGAGATGGAATCTCAGTGTGGTGATTCTCCTTTATAAGTGGTTTGTCTCTTTTCTCTAACAGCTTTTAATATTCTATTCTTATGTTGAATTTCTAGAAAGTTGATTATTGTATGTCTGGGTGTAGATTTATTTTGGTTATGGCTAATTGGTGTTCTCTATGCTGCACTTGTCTGTATATCAGTTTCCTTTCCCATTTTTGAGAAATTTTCTGCTATTATTTCTGTAAATAGTCTTTTGATGTTATTTGTGTTGTCTCCTTTTTCATTTATACTAATCAATCTTAAATTATTTTTCTTTGCACCATCTTGCAACTGTTGAATTGTTATTTCCTGGTTCCTTGTTATTTTTAAAAGATCTTTCCTTTCTTGTTCACAAGTTGCAACCTTGCCTTCTAGATCTGAAAATCTACCTTCACATTCATTCATGCAGTTTTGCCAGCTTTCAATGGTATTTTTGATTTCCTGGATGTCTTTTTGAATCTGTTTCATGTATTCTATTGTTTTCTTATGTTGTTCATGTAAGGTTTTCATGTTTTTGCAGTGCTCCTTGATTTATTTAACTAAATCTTCTTTAGATGTGTTCAGCATTTATTTTATTATGTTCATCATTTCTTCTTTTACCTGGATTATTTCTGATCTGAATTCCTTTATAGCTTCATGGAGTTGCTTCTTTACTTCAGTTGCTATCATTTCAGAAATTTCAGGTGTATGGATTACGTTTTCTCCTATGTCCATGTCTCCTAGGCTTGTTTGGGATGGGCTGGATGTTTGAGGTTGCATTTTATTCTTTCATTTTGTCATTTTCCTGTATTCCCCGGTTCCCCAGTGGCATTTAGAGACTCCCTGTATAGGGGTGCACACTGGGTGGACCTTCAGAACTCTCCACATGATTTACTGAAGTACCCCATCTGTTTGAGGTCACTGGGCAGGGCCCTACCAGGTTCTGAGTGGTGTAGTAAGGCTGCATGGTATGTGGAGTATACTGGGCAGAGTTTCAGCTCATGCCACATGGCACACCAAAGCTCCCCAGGTTCTTGGGGGTCTCTGGGTGTAGCTCTATCAGGTTCCGAGCAAATACCCACAACTGCACAGCTAGGTAGAGATCACTGCGGTAGCTTTCAGGTCACAGGCAGTAGCTCCCAGCTCCCTGGAGGATGCTTGGTGGGGCCCAAGCAGCACACAAATGACAACCTAGAGGTCATGCCGTGATCAGGGATGCTGGGCAGGGACCTACCAGATTCCAAGCAGATTCCTGTGCCTGCACAGTTAGGTAGAGATTGCTGTGGCCAGCTTCAACTCACATGCAGAGGCTCCCTGCTACCTAAAAGTCACTGGGCGGGGCCCAGCCAGGACTGGAGTGATGATCCACAGGTCCCACAGTGTTTGGGGATGCTGAATGGGGGCCTATCAGGTGCCAGGCAGAGTCCCATGGCTACACAGCTACATAGGGATCACTGTGGCAGGCTTCAGCTCATCTATTCTGTTTTATTTGGGTTGATTTTATTATATCTGATGGTAAGAGCAGCTATTTTGAGGATAACAACATATATTATAGTAACTATTGTGGTGTTATCTTGTTTTGAAATCCTGTATCACTTTAATTGGTTTTTTAAATTGGTTTTGTTATGTCTTACTCAGTTTGATTTTAATATGACTGATGGTGTGGGCAGCTATGGGAAAGGTAACAAAAGGCATTGCAGCAGCCATTGTTGATTTCCTATTATCTTGTTTTGAAGTCCTGCATCACTTTTACTGTTTTGTTTTTATTGGCTTTGTTCTGTTTTATTTTGTTTGCTTTTATTCTCTTAAAATAAAAATAGAAATAAAAAGCAAGTATGTGGTAAAGCCATGCAAAAGAATTATATAATAATAATAACAGTAGAATTATAAAGCTGCAGAAACTTAAATCCTTCTGCTTGAGAGAAACTTTGAGACAGTCTCCTGATTTTGCATGCCATTCTGTCTATTCATCAAAACGTGGAGGTACAGGAACCTGTAGCTCTGGGAAGTGGACCTAGAAGACACCACCCTCAAGGTGGTACACAATGTACATGACCTATACAGTCAAGGAGCTGAAGGAGGTAGTAAAATAAAGCTCATCTTTATAGGTTTTCAGTGTTCTATACTGCAAGATGGCCCAGTCTAACTGAAAGTTCAAATTCTCATCATTGTTATAAAAGTCCATAATTAACTGGCTCTGATTGCAGCTCTGATTTGTTACTTTGGACATTGAGGTCAACATCCTGGAATTCGGGAAAGGGAGACCCTGGTAGAATGTGTCCTCACATGTCAAGTGTCAAATGAAGTCCTGGGTCTGCCAGTCCTTCCATACTCTGGAAGATGACAGATGATAGAAGATAGATAGATGACAGACATGGTTAGATGGATACAGTGAGTTAAGTATATAGATGAATGGATACAGACAGTGCAGTAGCTTTGTATGTAGGCAGACAG
>PVJX010044949.1:0-12968 GCA_004027295.1 Dolichotis patagonum | reverse complement strand
AAGTTTTGGACTTTGGAACCAAAAAACTGTGTAATGGATAAAAGTTTTCACTAGGTATTGAATACAAAGTTGAGTATTTTGAATTTTCCTGGGCTCATTAAAGACAAGAATTCTGCCACTGAAAGTCTGTCACATAGACAAAATTTTAGTCCACAGGCTGGAAAATAGTAAAATGTCAGTACTAAATATTTAAAAATTATTTCTAGATTTCACTTCCTCAGGATGTTTCGTAGGTTCATTCACAGATCACGTAAGTAAATGTGCATGTTCCCTTATAACGTTACATCTGTGATGACTTGAGTTTACTCACCAATCTCCATGGAGGAATATAAGAGTCTTCTATTTCTAGCTCTAACTACTTTCTTAAGTCTTAGCCTTGTATCTCTAACAGCTTTCTGAGCATTCAGTTCAACGTGTATTTTTCAGCACTCAAATATATTCAGAGTACTATGCTTTACAAAACCCACAGTCAGTGATCCGTAACCAATCTCCTTGGTCCTTTAGCACAACCAACATTTTAGTGATAATAGCTTTTTTTTCTCTTCGTGATGTGCAATCTAGTGAAATTTCAGTTATCTTATTCTCCCCTTCTTTCTTTTCGTTGTACTTGATTGGGGGGGGGCAGGGTCTCACTATGTAGTTCAAGGTGGTCTTAAACTTGCTATGTAGCCCAGGCTGACCTCAAACTCACAATCCTCCTGCATCAGCCTTGCAAGAACTGGAATTATAAATGTGCAACACCACACCTGGTCATCTTCCCATCTTGCTTGAATATTAATCCTTCAGGTTAGTAACACATGCAACATTCAATTATTAATGTACCTAATACCTTCTATTTGCCACACACTGTTGTTCTAAGTGCTAAGAGTACAGTTTGCCACTGGGGAAACAGACATTCTTTTCCTCCTAGAGCTTATCATCTAACAATTAATGTTGCCAAGAATCTATTAAGTCACTTTGTTGATCCCTTCATGTGTATTTCACCTGCACTGCCTCTGGCCTAGTGTGCATGTTAACCCATGAGTCATTCAATTTGAGGCCCTATCACCCAGAACTTGTCTAAGTGATAATGTTCGAGAGACCAACAACTTACCCTTCTAGTTCTCACTTTTGGACTAATCACCTAAGTGTTTAGGCTCCCTTTCTGTCTGTCTGTCTGTCTGTCTGTCTGTCTGTCTGCCTAGAACAACATGCCTTTCCTACTGCATCAGCTTCATTTTTCTATACAACAATGGACTTCCCTTTTTTGCTGACTCAAATTAGTCGAGATTTAAAATGAAACCAAACCAAGCCAAAACAAACCAAACAAAATAAAACCAACCAGCACAGGTTGATGTGTCTTCTAGACCTGGGGTAATAGAAATTTTTGAACTCTGTAAAAAATTTTTGGAAAAATCACTGAGCCAACAGAACTCGAAAGTTTTATTACTTTTTTGAGATGTAAATGACAGAAGTAATTACTGCAAAGTATGAGAGAAACATAAAGAGATTTAAGACAAATTTTGTTGATGGGCATTTGAGCTGTTTCCAAGATTTAGCAATTACACACTGTGCTGCTATAAATTGGAGCACATATATTGCTGTGGTATGATTTATTTCTTTATTTATTTGGTACCTGGAATTGGCATGATGTTTTTAAATCTTCTGGGAAGATACCCAGATGGGAAATAACTGGATGGAATGGGATCTCTCATCCTAGGTTTTTGAGGACTCTCCACGCTTATTTGCACAATGGTTACACCAGTCTACACTCCCACCAACTGTAGAGAAAGGTTTGTTTTTTCCCAAGCCCTGGCAGGATTTGTTATTCATTGATTTCTTGATAATAGTCATTCTTTCTGGAGCAAGAAGGACTCTCAGTGTTGTTTTATTGGCATCTTGTGAATGACCAGTGATGTTGAATATTTTATCATATATTTATTTTCCATTTGTATTTCTTCAGCTGTGAAGTGTGTATTTATCTCAGATCATCATTTTTGGATTGGAACTTTAAATTTGGGGTTCTGATTTTTTTCAGATCTTTTTATATGTTATAGGTACCGGTCCTTTGTCTGAGGGGCAACTGGCTAAGATTTTTTTGCCACTCTGTGGGTTGTCATTTCACTCTGTTGGTGATTTCTTTTGCTGTGCAAAAGCTTTTTAATAGGATGAAGTCCCAGTTGATTCTTTGTATTCTTTGTAGTATTTCCCACTTAAACAGAATTCTATTCATGAAATCTTTCCCTATCACTGTGTCTTCAAAAGTTCTTCCTGTTCTCTTCTGCTAGATTTAGTGTTTCTGTTTTAATATTCAAAATGTTGATCCATTTCAATTTTAGTTTAGTGCATGGTGAAAGACATGAGTCTAGTTTTACTGTTTGGCATATGGAAGGCCAGTTTTTCCAGCCTCCATATATTAAAGAGGCTATCTTCCAGTAAGTGTGTCTGGCCCCTTTCTCAAACATAAGGTGGCTGAGTATATATGAAGTTGTTTCTGCATCTTCTAATCTGTTCCATTGATCCTCAGGTCTGCTTTTTTGCCGGTACCATGCTGTTTTTATCACAGAAGCTTTGTAATATAATTTCAAATTGTTGATTGTGGTACCTTCTGTCTTGCCTTTGTTGCCAAGAACTATTTGTGCTATTTTAGATCTCTTCTGTTTCACATGAGTTGTAAGAATGTTTTTTGTAGTTCTGTGAGATATACTAATGGTATTTTTATTGAGATTGCATTAAATCCGTACAAGGATCTTGAGAGTATTGCCATTTTCAATATGTTGGTTCTTCTTACCCATGAGCAAGGAATACCTTTCCTTTTTCTGATATCCTTTTGAATCTCTTTTTCAGAGTACTGTAATTTTCAATGTATAGATCTTTTACTTCCTTTGTTAGATTGATTCCTAAGAATTTCATTTTGGGGATGCTATTGTGAAGGGTGTGAGTTCCTTAATTTCTCTTGTCAGTGAGTTTGTTGTTTGTGTACATGAATTTTATTGATTTTTCAGTGCTGACTTTGTATCCAGCCACACTACTGAATTAGTTATTAAATCTACCATTCTTTTGGTGGAGTTTTTGGGGTCTCCTGTCATCTGCAAGTAATGATAATTTAACTTCTTCCTTTCCTATCCTTATTCTTTCTATTTCTTTCTGTTGTCCAATTGCTCAGGCTATTGTTTCTAGAACTATATTTAATAGAAGTGATGTTAACAAACATCCTTCCCTTTTTTTTATAAGTTTGACTAATGGTTTATCAATTTAATTTGAACCAATAAAAGAACCAACTTTTTAATTCATTGATTCTTTATATTTTCTTCTTAGAAATCTTTCTTCTCAATTGCATTAATTTTTCCTTTTATCTTTATAATATCATCCCTTATACAAGCTTGGGGTTTGATTTGTTCTTCTTTTTCTGGAAATTGGAGGTTCAACTTTAAATTGCTTATTTTAACTTCTGTTTTCCTGATGTGAGAATTCACCACTGTAAATTTCCCTTTTAGGATTGCTTTTCTTGTGCCCCATAAGTTCTGGTATGTTGTATCTGCATTTTCATTGAATTGTAGATATTGTTTAATTTCTTCTTTAATTTCCTCTGTGACCCATTGGTTATTCAGGAAGGTGTTATTTAATATCCCTATATTTCTGGAATTTTTGTTGCTTCCTTAATTGATTTCATTTTCATTTCACAATGGTCAAATAATATGCATGGGATAATTTTAGTTCCTCTGCATTTGCTTAAGCGTGTTGTATGGTGGTCTGTTTTGGAGAGTGTCCCATGTGCAGCTGGCAAGAATGTGTATTCTGATGTTATGGTGTGGAATACTCTGTAGACATCTACTAAGTCCATTTGTTCACAAGTCTGGTTAGGTTTGATATTTCTATGTTGATTTTTTTTTCTACTTGATCTATTTGTGAAAGTGGAGCATTGAGTTCACCCATTATATTGTGTTAATGCTTATTTGAGTTTTCATGTCCATTAATATTTGTTTTATATAGTTGAGAACACTGATGCTTGGTGCATATGTGTTTATGATTATTATTGCTTCATGGCATTTTCCCTTAAGAAGTACGTAGTGGCCTTCTTTGTCTCCTTTGATTAGTCTGGGTTTGACGTTCACATTGTCTACAAATAAAATAGCTACCCTGCTTTTCTGTTTTCCTATTGCATAGAGTATTATTTTTCCACCCTTTGACTTTCAGTTAATGAATTTCTTTTTGAGTTAAATGTGTTTGTTGTATGCAATATATTGTTAGGTCTTGTCTCTGGAACTATTCTGTTTTGATTGGTGAATTGATACCATTTACATTGATGGTTATAAATGATATGTATTAGCTTGTTCTTCTCATATTATTTTGCTGTTGATGGATTCCTGTCTTCTCTGTTAGTTTAATTGCTTGCCCTGCCTGGTGGCTTCTTTCTACTGCTGTTCTTGTGTTTGTGGGCTTTATTATCTCTTTCTGTAATGTCCATTACAGAATTTTGAACTGGTTTGGTGGTCATGAATTTTTTTCAGTTGTTCTTTGTACTGGATTTCTTTTATTTTGAAAAACAGTTTTTCAGGATATGTCAATCTGGGTTGGAAATTGTTTTCTTTTAGTACTTGAAGTATCTCACTCCAAGTTCTTGATTTGAAGTTTTGTGTTGAGAAGTCTGTTGTGATTGTGATGGGCTTTCCTTTACAGCTGATTTGTTTCTTTTCTTCACCATGTTTAGTATTCTGTTCTTCTGATGAATTTTTGGAATTTTGATTGTTGTATGTCTTGGTGAAGATTTATGTTGTTCATGGCTATTTGGAGTTCCATATGCTTCACTTATTTTTATGTCAAATTCCTTATCTATGTTTGGGAAATTTTCTGCCACTAATTCTGTGAAGAGGTTTTTTTATGGCACTTGCACGATCCCTGGCTTTCTCATTGACTCCAGTCAATCTTTTTTTGTTTGTCTTTGTTTCATCTTGATGTCAGCTGTAGGATTGATTCTTAATAGTCCCTTGCTATTTTTAAAATACCTTTTCTTTCAAGGTTGCTAACTGCAGTCCTATCTTCTAGATCTGATACTGTATCCTTGCCTTTGTTCAATCTGTTGTGCATACTTTCAGTGGAATTCTTCATCTTCTAAATTTCTGTTCTTATCAGTTTTGTGGATTCCATTTTTTTCCTATGTTGGGCATTAATACTTTCCATTATTTTCCTAATTTCCTCTTTTAAAATCTGTGTCACTCTGATATGTTCATTTTGCTTATCATTTATTTTTTAACTGGGGAGATTATTTTTTGTAGGGTGTTATCCACTTGTTTTTTCACTTCTGCTGATATCATTTCCAAAAGTTCCAGTGGGTGGCTTCTGATTTCCTGTATCTCATTGTGCTCTGGACTTGTCCTGGCTGGGGTAAAGTCTGAGGCTGCATTTTGCTTCTGTGTCTTTTCACTTTCTATTTTGTATTTTTCATTTTACTTTATTTTCTGTATTGATGCTTGTGAGAGACAACTCCAGTGACTTCCTTTGAATCCAAAACAATTACTGTGACTTTGATTATTGAGACTCATTTCTCATTTGATTATTGAGACTCATTTCTTTATACTGATATGTGAAAAGCTGGCTAGGTTATTTCCTTCTGTCTTCAGTTGGCTTTAAGCATTGCAAATGAGGCTAGCTGAGGTGCTAACATGCAATCTCTGTAGCCACAGACAGTCCTGTTTCCTGGCATAGTGTTCTCCGTACAACACCG
Source organism: Dolichotis patagonum (assembly GCA_004027295.1). NCBI lineage: Eukaryota > Metazoa > Chordata > Mammalia > Rodentia > Caviidae > Dolichotis > Dolichotis patagonum. The sequence goes on along the minus strand of PVJX010044949.1, from coordinate 7,264 downwards.
ATAAATACAAGATATGAACAGGGTGATGTTAGAGCAAATTGCTCTGGGAATGTCAACTGGGTATTAGCCTCAAGATAAGAGGCTATGTCTCCCCAGGGCACAAGAGTTTGCATATCAGAACCAAAGTGATAGTCCCCCAAAACAATTCCATTGCTACCTAAATTGGATTATGTAAATTGATCTTTCTACATATCTTTATCTTTGCAATTTACAGAGATGCCAGTTTCGCACCTGGCCAGCCAGCTCAAGTTACTCACATAATTCCCTCCATCCTCACTATCACTCATCCCTGAGCCACCCCCCTTCTTCACAAGATAATAAATTCTGGGAGAGGCCTATGATCAAGGGCTTTGTCTACATGTCCTCACGGGGATTGGATTTAGGACCCCTTGGCTGCCCTTAACTTGGAATATGTCTTTGTGTCTTTACTCTCTCGGTGGGTTGCATTGGTGGTGGTAGGTTGGAATTAACTTGATGGGATTCCAATGACATCTCAATGGTATTACAAATATAACCTTTTGGATTATGAGGAAAGCTAGAAAGAGGATTATAATACTTGGATGACTGAACTCGATATTTGGGTTTACAATAGATGCTTGTATATTTCTTATGGCAGATATATTTATCACTAGTATCCAGGCTCCCTGGGAAATGTCTATTCCTCAGAGATATCTTCTAGGTGTAGGTAGTTCTTGGTCTTTGTGTCTATCCCCCATAGCCTACTGTTATGGTTGATATATTGTGTCAATTTGTCTTTGTGTCCATCCCCCATAGCCTACTGTTATGGTTGATATATTGTGTCAACTTGTCTTTGTGTCCACTCCCCATAGCCTACTGTTATGGTTGATATATTGTGTCAACTTGAGAAGTTTAGAAGTATAACTAACAGACTTAAGCAGGGATCCAGGAGCCTTACTCATTCTATGCAAGAGAAGGACACATAGATTTTATGTTGCATCTGCCCTGGGGGTCAAGAGGTGGCTGTATACAATATAAGGGAGGAAAAGAGGCTTGTTCTCCCCACTTTTACTGCTATTCTTGTATATTACAATTTAAAAGCTAATATACAACAAATTTAAAAGCTAATATACAACAAATTTAAAAGCTAATATACAACAAATTCCCTGGTGCTATGCCACCAAAAGTATGCTTTCTTACTGCCTTTAAAAATAAAGTTCAATCCAGGTGTGGTGGTGTACACTTGTAATCCCAGTATCACTCAGGAGGTTGAGTCTGGGTGATCACCATGAGCCTGGGCTACATAAATGAATTCAAGGCCAATATGGTCTACATAATGCCTGTCTCAAATAAATAAATAAGATGAGGAATGGCCTATTGAGTAAAAATATAGAGTCCATCGGGGAGTGGCCTATTGAGTAAAAATATGGAGTCTGATGAAGTGTCTTGTGGACCTTCCCAGCTCATCTCTTTATAAATGTTATTTCAGACAGGATTCAATACAGTAAAACTTTGAGTTCTGAGTGAATTGTTCTGTGATAGTTTCACTAGATAAGAAAACATTTCTAGTAAGTTTTAATTTTATAAACAAGTGATGTGTTGCAATGAATTATATGAGTAGTAGTGACACTCAACATCACGTGATCATAACTGATGATTCCTCTTCCTCCAAATGTGGGTGATTGTCTGCCAACAGGAAGAGGTTAGCAGGAGAAAATGTTTGAAGAAACTCTCACTTCAAATGAGATTAGAAAGATGTGTAAAATAAGGGAAACAGCACAAAATTTTGTTAAAAGGGGCCACATTACTAAAGCTGTAGCAGTATGATCAGTATGACAACCATACAATGTCACATTTCCATGACATTTTCAAAAGGAAGTAAAAAGAAATGTTATTGGATAGGTTTTTCTGTAAAGCTGCATGAAAAGAAAAAAGATTGTATTGAGCTAGAAGATAGCAGTGATTCCTAGAAAATAAGCTTCCCTCTCTTGTCCCCTTCACATTGTCTATGAAGGTTTTTAAAGGTAAGTGCAGTTTAATTTGTTTATTTTTGTTCATATTTTGTTTTTATTATATTGTATTATAGTATCATAATCATTTTCACATGAATATTTTTTGGTTGTGGAACAAATCACAGTTTCCATTCTTTCTTATAGGGAAGTTCACTTTGATATACAAATGCTCTGTATTATAAGCATGTTTCTGGAATGAACTGTGCTCACAAACCAAGGTTTTTCTATAGTTGCTTTTATAATCAAGTGGACTTCCCCAGCTTGTTTTTTGTTGGGAGATACTAATCTGAATTACAAGAACAAAGGAATTGTAGACAAATAGGATTGAAGTCTTGTTTTTTGTTGGGAGATACTAATCTGTATTTCAAGAACAAAGGAATAGTACACAATTAAGATTGAAGTTGAACTGTTCTCCCCTGCTAGCTATACATAATATATTAACATATTAATGGAGCTGATGAGAACATCAATAAAGAAAAGTGTTTGACTTGGCATAACTGTTGAATAAATCTAAGCAAGTTTGTTTTTGTATGAGACCACCCTTTTTGCCAACATTCTATTATAATATACTTCTGTTTCTATGGAACCCAGTTAGAACAAAACAAAACAACAAAAATGAAAACAAAATTGCTGTAGATTTGGTTCTCTATATAAGAGACCCAAGGTGTGGGATTCTTTCAAGAAATTAATCATTAAAATTGAAGATTTGAGATCAACATGACTTCATTAGAAATATATTTTGAAAAAAATTGTATGGCAAAGTTAGAATGACAGATTTAAGATAAAATCATCACTTTATTATTCTTGGAAACGTACATGTATCAGCATTCTCTATATTTTATTATGTAAGTGCTTAATATAATTAGTCATTTTTTAACCTTGTGATTTAGTTCAGAAATCTCAAAATCAGTTCTTATCCTAATTTCAATTATGATCTGAAATGAAATTTCTGTCTTTTTGCCATAGCAAGACCAAGGCCTCTTATATCTTAGGAATTAAGATTTTTTTTCCGAGGATGGACACAAACATTTGAACCATAGCAGACATGTACATGAATACTGTTTTAGCTATTAGACATAAACAAAATGTGGTAGAAATAAGAAGAAATAACTGCCTAGTGTAACCAGATCTCTCTTCTTCTGGGTTATTATTTTGAGGGATGACAGGACACCACAAGCAGTGAGGTGTGAATGAGTGTAGTTTCTCAGAACAAAGAAAAGCCCTCACTAGAAGAGAGGGGCAAGAGGTTGCCAAGGAAACATCTGAATTTAAAAGCTAATATACAAGTCTGAAAGGTCAGACAAAAGGGGCAGAGAACATGCAAAATGCAGTCTTGCCACTGCTTGTTAGTCTTTTAGTCTTCATCAGATTTTATAATTTTTTGCTTTCTGCCGCTCCAGTTTGTCTTGCTCTCAGTTTACTCTGGCCCTTATACTGTCTCTTCCTCCCCTGGTCTCATCCTCCCACCCACTCTGCAGTGGTGGCCCTAATTGCTGGTAAGGGTGTGGAGGCATCTGTAGTTCTTGTTCCTTATTGCTGAGAGAGGGCACTGGCAGAGAAGCAAACAAGGCCCACCACTGTAGGGTCTGTTTAAGGTTGAAGTCAGGAGGAATATGTGTCAGAGAATCTATATTACCATCTATAGCATCAAAGCTCTGTATCTACAGGTTTTACATTTCAAATTTGACCAACCACAGATTCAGAATATCTGAAAAGTAACTCTGCGCAGTGGACATATTCAAACTTGTTTTTGTATATAGTGAACAATGTTTTATATAGCACTGATATTGCCTTAGGTATTACAAGTAATTTAGTGATGATTTAAAGTATCTAGATATATAGGTTATTGCAGATACTATTACATTTTATGTCGGGGACTGAGTTCCTGCACATTTTAGTATCTGCAGGGCTCCTGGAACCCATTGCTCTTTGATATCGGGAGCACCATAGTTGAAGTTGTTGGGCATTGTACAGTCACTCACTACATAGTGGGGATTAGATGCCAACCAAGGGAGTCTGATTTTCATTTTATTGTGCATGCTGTCTTTTTCACTATTTTAGAATGGTCAACATAAAAACACCAGTTCTTTTTTCCAGTAATAGACATAGCCTCCCTCTTTTTGGCATTTAGGTTTAGTCCCTTCTGGTTTTGTAAGGTTATTGCTGCTAGTGAATCTATTTGAAGAGCTGTCAGGCTATTTACCATTTGTTGTAAGTTCTCAACAAGATCAAAAGAGAGTTGGTTGAAGTAGATGAGTAACGTTAGTAGGTGACACTTATTGTACTGATCCCTATTGTCATCTCCAATTTTATCAGTAAGGAAATAAATCAGATTACCCCTTTTTGTTTTTGTAGTGTTACCATCTTGATCAGAACCAAGACTGGCTAGGAGCCATTAAGAAGGTCTACTGAAGTGGGAAGGGAATAGATACTATATCTATTCCCTGTCTATCTAGTTGGCAGGCAGGCAAGACTATGTTGAATGCCACAGAAAAAGAAGATGGCATTAGTCTTTATGTATAGTCCTTTTGAGAGATTGAGTGAGAACAGGTGTTGAAACGACAGTGAAGCTGACAGGTACCAGGCTGCATAAGAGCTTATACAAGTAAGGCCCTTCCTTGGAGCAGCTGGGCAAAGGCTGTCCCTGTGAGCACCTACAAGGGAAGCAGCCACTTGATAGGGCATTTTTTTTTTTTTTTGCTTACAGAGGAGAGAATTAACTGTTTTCCTTCTAGTTATAACAGTGATCTTGTCCTATATGTGTGAGTTGGGCTAAAGTAGTTTTTTGCCCCAGTGTCTGGGTTTTGAAATTTGGACAATGTTTTATGACTTTGTAGTGGGACGAACATATTCGAGTGATGGAATGTAGAACTTTTGTAGCTATTACTGTGGCTTTATTATTAAATAATGACAAATTACAGGTATACTGGGAGACTTTTAGCGGGGCCAGTATAGTATGTACTTGGAGCACCCTTTGTATATTTGGTCTAAATTAGTATTAATGTTTTTTGTGGGGTTTGTTGTTGTTGTTGTTGTTGTTGTTTTTGAGAAAAGGTCTCTCCGTGTAGTCCAGGCTGGCCTTGAACTCAGTGTGTAGTCCAGGCTGCCCTTCAAATCTCAAGTCCTCCTACCTCAGCCTCCCCATTGTTGCGATCACAGGCATATACTACCATGTCCAGCATATTAATTCTTGTACAATACAATTATACAAAATAATTTTTATTATTCTTTGGTGGATGTTTAAGACCAAGTTAAAGTAAGACTTGGGTTAATAAAAATTAACCTTCTGCTAGTAGTAAGGTCATTTAAGACTCCTCAGAATTACTTTAGGGACCATGTACAGGGCCTTTTAGCTCCTCTGTCAGTGTCATTTGTCAGCATGAGTCATAGTCTTGCTTGACTGTACAGCTTTTCTTAGAATCACAGATGTTTTCCTCTTGGGTGACCTCTTTTTAGCACAGTGTACATTGGTTGACTGTGTTCCCTGGTGTTTAACAATTTCCTCTTCAGGAGATTTGGTGACTCTCCAGAGTTGTAGAATCTTATACAGAAGTCTCTTCAGGCTCTGGGTCCTTGTTGACACTGGAGAGCCAAGGCTGTAATATTGGTTAATTGTTTAGCCCAGTTATCATTTTTAGTGTCGGTCCCTTACTAAGCCTCAGTTACCAGTACTGAAGAAGGATCAGTGGGTTTAACTATTAAAACCTTATCTAGGTATAGCTAAGATAATTATACTACTAATTTCGGTTAATTCATTGAGAAGAATGACTTATGTTTGTTTGATCAACTTTGCATGCCTATATCTTATAATCTGACAACTACTTTGAAGATAACAATACATAATATATTATCCACTGTTAATTTCCTATTGTTTTGAAACTGAAAAAAATACATAACATGTGACCAGAAAAGTTATTTCTTTAATCATAATTGTCTTAAAAGACAAATTTTCATGGAATACCATTAAAAAACAGTCATAAAGTTTTATAGGGAAAATTTGAAACAGGAAAAGATATAACATTTTAGCATAGCAATTATATTGCCATTGTTAGGTTCAGACCATTGGGATTTTTTTTTATCACTAATAGTATATTTAAATTTTTATTTTTGTATTGAATACCTTGTCACAGAAAAGAGCTGTAAATTGTTGGATGTGATATTTATTTACTATCTCTCATTATAAAGCCAAGATTGAGACCTTGCTTTTTAACCCTTTGACTTATATTTGGAGAAAAATCAATTTTTAAAAATCTCTTATATTGGCCATGAGTTTATAAAATAAATCTTACAGGTGACATCTTGGGAACAAATATTGGGCTATTCAGAGACATTTATGATGTACTATATGTCATGTGTGCACTGTAAGATCTCTCTCATGTACTTTTGGGGAGAAATAAAAGGAGAAAGAAAAAAAGAAAAGAAAAGATGGGATCCTGTTTAGATCTCCTGAGGTAGGCTGTGACAGCTGTCAGCCTTCTCTAGGGGTACATGATTCCACTACATGTGTAGTCTCTGCCAAACCTCTCACTTTTTGTCATGATTAGCCTAGGCAACTTTGTCAGTCACACAGAGATCTGTTTTTTATATCCATAGTAAGCATCCTTGTAGCAGGCATGTAGATACTTTAATTTTTCTGAACAGGTCAGAGAGGCAGAAAAAGGTGATGTACATAACAGTTGACCTCTATTAAAAAATTTAACCTACAGATCTTTGTATCTAGGATTTTAAAAGTCTAGAGATGGCACTTAGCAAGTATAAATCACATACTGCTATAACATGATGCTGTAACAATTATAAAAGGTTTTATCACCAGAAACAACTTTAGTCAGGAACTCACCAGTATATAAAATGATCTTTTAGCATTGTGTTTTTGAAGGCCTATACACTGGGAAAACACAAATACATTTAATACATCATAAGGTTAGTAATAATTAGTGTCACAGCTAATCATATAATTTTTGTATATATTTACTGAGTTTTCACACTTTAGGCAAAATTTAGATTTTCAAAATATGTTTATAGGGTGCAGTTGTACTGACAAGAATTAAGGAATGTCTTTAGAGGTCTTATAAGTTTAGGAAACAGTGCATTTATTACTCAGTATAAAAGTGTGTCTCATTTATGCAATAACAAAATATTTGTTTAATCAAAGCAAACAGATGTATATCAAGTTTTAAATGGCAGGAAAAAACTTTAAGCGATGCCAAATTTTGATTATTTTGTATGTTTAAGCGTAATTTATATTTATAAGACAACACTCGTTAGTTACTATGTATGTATTAAAATTTCATAGT